>CM068367.1:117746572-118018426 GCA_034769895.1 Magicicada septendecula | reverse complement strand
GAGAGAGAGAGAGAGAGAGAGAGAGAGAGAGAGAGAGAGAGAGAGAGAGAGAGAGAGAGAGAGAGAGAGAGAGAGAGAGAGAGAGAGAGAGAGATTCAAAAAGCAAAGGCTCCTGCACAGCTCAAGGGTGAAAGCCTCCTCCTACCAATAATAAATTTTTTACTGTGAAATTATATAGCACACAAAAACGTTCTCACAATAATTGAGAAAGATGTTGAAAATAATAAAACAGAATACCAAAGTCAAGTATGGCTTTCCCGAGACTGATGGCATGTTTTATGAATAATAGGATTTCCACATAATAAATCTGGAGGTTCACAGTACCAGCATCCAGCATATTCTCAATAAAATAAAACACACTGGTTTATTTTCATAGAACGACTTTAATGCCCAATAAAGTGTGATATAAAAATAATTATTTCAGAAAGTATTAATTAGCTTCATTAGAAAACAAATAAAATACAATATTTTTTGCTGGTATTTTTCATACAAATATATGGGCCTGTATCTGAGGCTGATGAAAATGATGTAAAGATATACCTGAGAGTATTAACTAGCCTCTTACATGTCGCTCTCTTGTGAATAGGCTAATATGTCATCACACAAAATACAGCTCACCTATTTCCATGCCTAAATATTACCAGAATTAACAGTAATGTATTTAGTATAATATATAGTGCCTACTAAATATATTAGGGTTATGAAGTCATATTTAGGGTCTTTTTCTTGTCATATTTATTATTATACACTTGTTTCAGTATTTTTTTAATTTTACTTTTATACGTATTATGAAAAATAAATTATTGTATTTATTCAAAAATAAGACACATTATCTTTTGGAGTGATTTTTTTTTTGAAAAGCCTGTTACATTATTGCCCCTAACACTGAAATCTATTAGACTTGTTCTGCATTATACTTTGTTCTAAACAAATACCGGTAATCCTTTTTCGGTTGCATATTTTTGTGAATGACTGTTTTGCTGAAGTAATTATATAAGATTACTGAAGTGACTAAATTATAAATTTTAAATAATTACATGATACAGAATAACTATGAAGATGTGGTGACACCGTGTAAACGTTTCCTTAGAAAAAAAATTAAAAAAAAAATAACACTTAAACATAATTACTGCAAGCACATAGTGAGGTACGAACTGAATGCCATACTTTCAGATAAAGTTCAAAGTCATAAAAATACAAATTAATTAAAAACACCATAACTCTTTAGGTTTTTGGACAGCCAAAAGGGTATACTAAGTTGGGTACAGTAGAAATTATTTATTACTTCTCTTTGCAATTCTGTTGCCATTATTAATGGAAAAAAAAAAAAAAAAATCGTATGGCTTTCAAGATAACAGCATCTAAACAAAATTATAACTAAATACAAGTAGACAACTTGTTATGGTGATTGTGCAATATCTCAGCATTGAAAACAAGCACGAAGCACAAATGCTACTGGACAAAAATTTAAGTTTTGATGAAAAATTATGAAATCCTAAAATGTTGTGAATTAAGAACAACAAATGATACCTGATGAACAAATAAGCATCTGACACACTATCGCTGGCTGGAATAAGTAATATTTGAAAACACGACAGAACGAGACAGAAATGATGCCAAAAATAAGAGGCAGCGCATACTCTTGGTCTTGTTTCCTAAAGTAAATAACAGACATTTGCACCATAATACATCTTTACATACAAGAAAGAATTTTAAACACGCTCACACGAAGACTGCAAATTTCTAAATAACACATTTATACAGACTAGTAAATAAAAACCTGCATACTCCATTAAGTATGTAATTTACTGTACCCATAAATTTAACTTGAAAACCAGCCAGAGCAGAAAATTGCTATCTTGACTTTATGGTTACAGTAACTATATCCCAATTTTTTAGAACATACAATAAAGATTAAAGCACATTAAAGTCATACAACTGTACAAATAAATCTGTTTTAAGTAAGACAATAGCCTATCTCGACTATATCTGTAATTCAAAATTTGTCTCCTTTACACCAAGTACTATAGAATTAACACAATGTTATTTGAACTTATCAAGCTTGTATAAAAACTAATAAGAAATTGAGATCAGAAATGATATATGGGCCTAAATGTGGAGAGAATAAGCTAGACGAAGTTGGTTTAAAATGATCACACACACGCACACACGCACACGCACACCGCACACACAGAGGTGAAGAGAAGGAGGAGAATAGATCCACGGCACTCTCATTACAAATTAAAAATATATTTAAAAAATGAATAAATTAAGAAATTGAGACTTAAAAAAGTTAGATTACATTGCACTAAACTCCATTAAATTAAAATGAACTATAATAATATGTAAAGCCTAAATCTGTTAAATTTTGATTTTTTTTCAGGATAGGTCATTTTATATAACCTATTTATATAGTTTATTTTATATTACTATAGCATCCCCTATCTTTTTCTCGGCTACTCATATTAAGAACACAGTTGTAATATTTCAAATTAAAGAATAATGCACGCTTTCTTTTTTTATGTTTGTAACCATGTGTCAGGTTTAACCTAATGCCACCAAACAATATCCTAACAACATTACAGGCTAGGTTATAAGTACCTGTGTTCTGTGCCTATCAAGTCATCAATGTACAACCACTTGGGTAACCAACGTTGACACACATTTTTTAGTAAAACCAACCAATCACAATTGGCACAGTATTGTTAACTCTCACTTTGTGTTTGCTTGAAGCATTTCAGTGAGTTTCGTACCATACATATTATATAATTATTTAATTTTATCCGTGTACTAACTGTTTGGTGTAAGGTTAGGTAGAGTACTGTTTTAACATACAATGTGTTCTTGTGCTTATATCAAACATTTCAGTGAAACTGAATAGCATGTAGTGTTTGTAATTTTTTACTAGACAAGAAAATGCCTATTGCTGGGGAAGATTCACAAATGGGCTCACGCCTAGGAGCCTACGAGCTCAAGCTTAAATTTCTATGCTATTGTGTGACATTTACAATTACACTTGCATCACATTTGTCTTCCCAGAATTATAAAATTAATTTATTTAGTTACTTATAAATTGTTCAAATGTGTTTAACATTATGGTAATATGTTACGTACAAAACAAGAAAGTTTAATAAATTCTCTTAAAAATATGAATTTTGTGATCACCAAACATGTTAACAAGTAAAATAGTAGGCCTGAAATATCTGGCATTAAAATGCAATAAGTACATTTCTGAATACAGTCAAGATGTTTTGTAATAGGGGGGAAAAACCCATGATTGAATATTTTATCAGAACAACACCCAAAACAAATAAAAAAATAATTTTGTAGTTAGTCAATTTGAAGGTTACAATCTAGGCCTATATCAGTAACAAACACTCATTCCACAGAAAGAAACCTAAACATATGTTTCAGTTTTTTCAGTTGATACAAAACGTCAATAAAAGCATTATTTTTTAACCCATTATTCTATGAAGCAGTCCATTCGTGATCATTAATGTGATCACAGTAACCAATAAAATACAATACAACTTTCCAAATATGCTATTGCATAAAAAAAGAACGTCTATTATTTTAATTGATAAAGGGCCAAGACCAAATAATGTAATAATATAATAAATTATCAGAATTAGGAAATATACTAATTATCAAAATACATAATACAAATAAATGTAAACGAACACTGAACACAATTACGGACAAAATTATAAACCTATCTTTCCACTCTTCCTGCAATATCAAAACACCTAATTACCACAATTACGGGACTGATATTTACGAATAGTTGTACCTAGTTGACTAATTATTTAGAACCTATAAATAAATATTATTTACAAATTATTTAATTTCAACTACAGTATTTATTTATCGTGCCTAACCAAAAACGGACTTCACCCTGGTCATTATACACAACTAGTGAAAATGGCAACACACCCATATAGAGACAAACATATACAATTTCTAAGAATACATTAACCCTATTGTCATAATAACTCATACAAGTTTAAACTCGCTCTTATTTCTACATATTGGTGCATGAAAATAAGCACGTTCGATTTTATAAAGATCAAACAATTACATGTTCACTTGCACATGACATAACCTCAAAATATTGACTAATAAGCTAAATTTCCTTACCGAACAGTAATGCTGTATATTATATTTAATTCTATGTATACTATTAAAAAACGTAATTAAAAACATTATCCATAAACATCAATCTAACATTACCCAAGAAAATATATGTATCATATATAACAAAGAAAGTTCCAATTTCCTAGTATACAATATTTGCTAATAAAAACAATGATATGAATGAAATTTCAATTTCAAAATACGAAATTTTTCGCATGTTTTAGTGAACTTAATCCAAATATACGACCAAACCACGCCAAAAACTACTTGACTGGATGAATTATAATTATAACAAAGGAATTGCACACCTGACCACATCATCAGTACCAAATTAAACGTAAAAATTATACGTTACTATCACACAAAAAAAAATTACACCTCACCATTACCACAAAACATTATTAATGTTAACATCATCCAATAAAATCTTTAAATTTACGTTAAAAGCTAATAATGATTATCGTACTGCCTATGCAAAAAAATTAATTTAATGTTTCATTTGAATCATATAAACGCCTTTAAAAATTGTTACTAACGTCAACGTTTCTGCAGTTTAAATTTCAAATACACAATCATGTATTTTGTACAACTTGCGCATACCGACCATGAAAGTTCACGAAAACCCAACCTTAACATTGTACGATCTAAATTAACTCTCTCACAAAAACCAGCACACTAAATTTGGACTAAAATACAGATTTCATGCTGCATACGTTTAACAGTTATTATAAACCATTTATAAAATATACTACAACTAATTATGCATGACTTCAACTGGTACACAAAATAGTTAACGCTGAAAGGCTATTTTTGCAAACTCTTACAAAATTAAAAAACTACAACTTTGTTAAATATGTAACAATCTAAACCAAAAATTAGAAAATTTCTGTAAAAAAAATAAAAACTTGAAATAATTACTAACCTGTTAAAAAATCCACATACTCCAGTATTTTCTTCATTCACCATTATATATTTTTACACTGAATAAATTATTTTCAAATCACCAATGATTCCAACTAAACTTGCATATTTATTTTTATTTCACACTAAAAAAACACTACTAAAACTCTTCTTAAGGTCACAATTATTCAGAAAATGTACCAAAATAACTGACTCAAAAATATTCCTTCTTTAAATAACTTGGAATGTTAAAATTATATGAAAGAACACGATCATCTTCTGGCTTTCACTTAACATTAATTCTGTACATAACACATTACATAATCTTCAGATTTTCACAATTTTTTTCTCTACACACTGTACAATATTTCACACCTCTCTCTCCTGTGACTTTTACCTTCTTATCTTCGGTTACACTTTCTGTTTTTGTTTTGTATCTGTAAGGAAGTAGACATCAAGATTTCTAAATTGCAAAAGTAATTACTTACCTGTTTTTCTCCAGTTCATTATGTGTAGTCCTGTAACAGAAAAAATAAAATCACTAAACAGACAACAATTATGAAAAGAGGTTAGTTTAGACAACCTGTAGTTTAAACAAAATATTTACTAATTTTCGTGAAGGGGTACAATGCTATGTTTAAAAATCATAGGGATATCCCCTAAAACTTAACCAAAGTACATAAAAATTAAAAACAACCATTCTTATTAGACACTTAATATGTAACTGTTTTACTCTATAAACGTAAGAACTTCACCATCAATGAAGGATTCTAAAAATCTTGAATAGATAATTTTTAGAGATACTCTACACTTTCTAATTGTGAAAATATCTACACACAAATATATAAAAATAATTTTGATCACTCTTCTGAAACATACGCGATAACGTACATGTTTCACAGCAACTTAAAACATAAACTACATTTTACGGTAATTTTTTTAATTTTTGTCATTCAAAAAATTTACTGGTTCCTGCATTAATAACTATATTTTAACAATATATATTATATTCATAATAATTTTTAAATAAGATTACCGTACCTGCTTCCCTGAGATTTCTTAGTCTTTGGCCTTTTCATAACACTCCTGAGATCATCCGGGGGTAAAGTAGAAGCATATCCGTGTTCTGCTTCTAAAAAAAAAAAAAAAAAGTTCTAAAGACCTTTAAAGCTATGATCAGCTGATTCTTAAGAGAAATGACACAGAAGCCATGTTGACGTGGATTTATTCTCTAAAAAAACATTGAACACATTTTGCTTACCTCGTTCGCGTCTTTCGAGATACTCCGCGGCTTGTAAAAGCGCAGCAATACTCATTTTGTCACTATAAAACAAGATAATATACTAAAAGAAGAAATATAATACAAATACAGCTGACCAACAACAGCACACGACCAATGCCTCCGAACTCACTCCTGCATTTATTGATGTCAAACGCGTAGTGAGCCTTTCCAATGATGGCTTCAGCAAGCAGCTGTTTGATTGGTCCAACAATTGTAAACGTCACACAACGAGCCAATGGGAAGCACTGTTGCTGCGCTGTAAACTACCTGGGCAGTCACGTGAATCTCATGCCTTGGAACGAAACAAAACAAACATCTGGGGTCTGGGAAAATGATTCAAAACAGTTTAAACCAAACCATCGGTATTGAGAGCTCGCAAACGATTTTTTTTTTCAGTTTTAACACTATAAATTGTTCGAAATTACACAACTAACTCGGCAATTTATAATTATTAGTACCAGCAAGTTATGACAGTAAATATTATTTTGTATATGTGTGAATTAAAGATTTACGCCTATATTAAAATGAAAATAATTAAACGAAAATTCATTTCTGATTACATAAGCAGCGTATAAATAATTCTGTCGCTGTTGTTAATTGGCTACGTTTTATTTGAAATTACGTAAAATTAAAAACAATAATTATGACAATTTCCAGTGCCTGTAATTTATGCTGTAGTTACCTCGAACACAGAACCTGAAAAACTTGATGCAAATTAATTAATATTTAAATTCTTTTTATCCACTGCACTAAAGTCAGCTATTACCATATAGTTTTGATATTATATTAAATATCATTAAATATAGTATTGAATATATTTCAACATAGAAAAAATATGCGGGCGCGAGCTCGCGCGCGCGCAAGCACACACACACACACACCCACGTTTAATTATGTGATTTCTAAGAGTTTCCATTCTATTGTTAATGTGACTATTTTTACATTACATTTAAACACAATTCAAAATTGTATATTAATTATTAATCGAATTAATTTTGTTATATAGTACAGTGATCATACTATCGTATTCCTTTCCTTAGTCACCGCATTGCTATTAGTGTTTCTTACATTGTTTCATTATTATTATTATTATTTTACTGTTGTTATTGACGTCATTATTGTTGCTACTGCTATGTAATATATTATGAAATAAATTACCGGTACTGCAACAGACAAATTATCTACGTCAGCCAGAGATCTGACATATGTTTTAATAATTTGATACTTTCACACACACACACACACACACACACACACACACACACACACACACACACACACACACACACACACACACACACACACACACACACACACACACACACACACACACACACACACACACACACACACACACACACACACACACACACACACACACACACACACACACACACACACACACACACACACACACACAGGGAGACTGCTGAAACAGTGTAAAAATATATTCTTATAAAAAATATTATTTATTATAGGCCTATAGGCTTATATATATGTATATATATAATAAGCAGCAACTTTTTATTGCACTGTATCAATCAACGTTGATACAAAATATATTATTTTATTTTAGTCTATAAAATGATAAGCCTACGTTGCTAACTACCGTAAAGGATCTGTACGCCTTCTAACTTGGGGGGGGGGTCTAACTGTGTACCCAGGGAGTGTTTTCAAGTACACAGGAGTGTAACAGTTACGAAATTACGTCTTCACCCTTTCCCCTCAAGATTCGAGTAGGAAAGTTTGGGAATCCAGCTATACCAGAAAAATTGTCGTATACAACGTTAACTCGTGGGAACCTACAATCTACAATGCTGTCTTTTGGGGAATCGACCTATCAGTAAAACGTAGGGTAAATTTTCTGGCAGCATACGATCCTCTACTGGGGAAAAATTTGAAGCTAAATCTTAAAAAACATGCTTTTGGATGTTGTTTCTACTTGAAAATAGGATAGATAGAAAAACGTGTTTTCGTCGAATAATTCTGTTATTTTTAGTACACTTCTGAATCAAACTCTTATGTAAGGGTCTTGTAGGCCCAGTTTTGAAAATCCCGTTAATTTAAAACCATTCCAAGAAAGTGCTTACAGAATTCAACAAATTGTTACCTCACTCAACGGATACTTAATATATAGTTTACCATAGCGACGTAACTAGAAACTGCTCTTTGGGGGGGGGGTATGAGACTAGTTTGAACGCTGAATGTCCCTTTATTTTATTAATTTACAAATATTATAATTCCTTTTATTTGTACAGTTATATGTAAGCTTCATTTTAACACACACAACTGGCTTCGAAATAGGCCTACGTTAAGTGGTTATGGAATTTTGCTGAAATTTTTAATAGCTGGGGGGGGGGGCTCGTAATTTTTAATAGCTCTGATCTCTTCCGTAATTACGTCACCACACTACGGGAAAACAAAAAATACAAAATGAAAATAACACAAAAACATAAAAGTAAAACAAAATCTATTGCAATAATGTTACCTACAATAAGAAGTTTGACAGCTTTAAGTTTCTTAAAAAATCGTATAGCTGTTAGTTATTTCACCGATTAGCAAAAAATTGTTGGTTCTGGGGCGTGCTCGCACCCAAAGCACCCTGTGAGTGCACCGTCGCTTCAATACAATACCCGTTACATTCTGCTTGTTGTTACATTGCACAAACTGTTTAACGGTATAGAAAACGTGACCTGTCTATCAGAATTAATAATGAAATAATTTAAGAAATACCAACGCTTTTCTGAAAGCGTAATTTTTTCTTACTCGTTCAGCGTAACATGAGAGTTTATCCATATTATTAAGTGTTACATAATAAAATAATAATAATAATAACAACAACAACAACGGTTACATAGCCTACATGGCATATGGTTGGCTGACATGGTAGTAGTAGTTCACATCATTCTCTGTACGTTATTTTCACATAAAACTTATAATCAACATATGTTAATTGGCAGGACAAAAATTATATATGCACCGTTAGTGTGGAAAAATTATTATAGTAACACATGTTATTAACGAAACACCTGGGGAGTGTCGAAACCACCTACGCTACTTTACC
Organism: Magicicada septendecula; assembly: GCA_034769895.1. Taxonomy (NCBI): domain Eukaryota; kingdom Metazoa; phylum Arthropoda; class Insecta; order Hemiptera; family Cicadidae; genus Magicicada; species Magicicada septendecula. The sequence goes on along the minus strand of CM068367.1, from coordinate 118,009,046 downwards.
CAACTATGTAATGCACGTTTTGTGTAGCCCTTTGCTTATTTAATAGAAGAGTACTTATAAATAAATAAATAATGCTGTAAGGTGGTTGTTACTTTTAAAATTATATAACAAAGAAATACTGTGTATAAAGTAACACTGTAACATTATTTTTTTACTTTTGTAACAGGAAACTTTTAAATTATGCATTTGTTTAAACACGCTACGAGATCGATACTTTAAAAAGATTTTAAAACAATTTTATTAATTAAAAGCAAAGATGGCTTCTTCTGCTTGTTTTTTCTTTTTCTGGTATTTTTATACAAAACCGAAACACGACTTCTTTATATTTTTATCTGACGATAAATTTTTTTTTGTCTTTTTTTACAGTCATTTAGATTCTCTGACACGAATTTGTGAACGCATGATATTAAAGGTTTGTTATTAATATTATTATTAACAAAGTTTGGAAAGCAATATCTGTAGTATTAAACAAGTCGCAGACCTGACATGAACGTAAAGAAATTTCAAAACGCCCATAATTAAAAGAAAGCTTTCTTATTTTTCTTCTTTCCACAAAATAGACTTAAGTTTAAGGGAGAGAGAGAGGGGGGAGGGGAAAGAGGGAGAGGAGAGAGGCAGAGAGTTGTTTCTATTTTCATTTGTCAATAAATTTTCTGTTTTTGTTTTTCTCTATGGATATTTCGATTTTCCATTAGGATTTTATCGATACCTATAAAACGTACGATTTATGTTTTTAAGAACGCAGCAAGATGACTTTAACACGTCTTCTCCTCTTTTTCCTCAGCTTTCTTACCACTAACTTAATACGCCAATTTACGGTAGCGTTACTTAACTTCTTCCTCCTCTTCCTCCTACTCCTCCTCCTTCGTATTCTCCTTAACTTCTTCGTCTTCCCTTTCCATCACTAGCTTTCGTTCGTTAATTTTATAAAATACAACCCCTAGCTTCAGGCACGTTGTTTACTCCGTCACCCCTACCGCCGCCTCAATTCACATTTTTAAAGAGTTTCGTTTAGATAGTACTTTCTCCGAAATAAATTTTAATACAAAATTCTACAGTGTGAAGACTATGCAACCGTTATTAGTCCATAAAAGCAAATTACACTTTTATAATTGGTTTAACTTTTCCATTGTTGTCTTTTTCTTCTTATTCTTCCTCTACATCATCATCGTCTCCTCCTTCTTCTTCTTCTTCATGCTACTCTTACTATCATACTACTACTAAACTGGCTGCTATTGACGTCAACTTTGCCTTGAGTTATCTTTTCTACGTTAACACGAGTTACAGGCACGTCATCGATCCCACGTTTTCTGTTTACGACATCTCACGAAGTTCGTGTAATCAGACCTGCGTTCCCTTTCCATCAGGCGTATTACAATAGGTTTTTGTACAAAACGGCCTACTAACATTTAATCGAGTACGCAAGGCCGTGTTAGTACTTACGGGCTAACTGTACTTCATTTTAATCCTAATGTAAGAGATAACATTTTTCGTTATAAACGCGTAACAATTTTCATGAACGATTTACAACTGAAGGTTACATTGTATTCCGAGTTTTTTATAATAGTTTAGTGTTACCAGTAGTTCCGAATAGGGCGTATTTTCGATTATTTATTACTAGCTGTTACCCGCGGCTTCGTACGCGAATATTTGAATTTTAATAGTATTTTAATATAATTTTTACTGTCTGTGTCTATATGGCATTCTGTCAGCTTGTATAACGATTAGTACTCATTAGTCAAATTCTCTCCAAAGCTATTTTCAACACTTGTACTAAATTATTATGTTAGTGCAACAGCCTTTGGAGATGTAAAAATACCCGTTTATAAAGCCTTTAGAGATAGTCCTATTTATAAAGTATCTGTTAAATCAAAAACTCTAAATTCTTTATTTTAGTGTTACTGTGTTAGAAGAATTGCATAACACAGCCTAAACGTTTGTTTTCCTCAACCATGGCTTTTATTTATTTCAGCAGTAAACTAAAAACCAAAAACCGTTGTCACCTAACCTCACAAATGAAAACAACACGTATTTTCGCTTTGCATTAAGTAACAGGAAATTTACAATTAGTAGCCTACACTTCTTCTTTTCCACATCGTATTATATATCGATACAATCGCATATTGTATAAAACATCGAAAATGTACTGCAGGAATGGATAAATGTACAGTTCCGATGCCGCTAAATAGCTTTTGTTTATTTACTTGTTACTATAGTAATTAATTCTGGGCTCCATGGTGTTTTTGACATTTTTATACGGGTCAACGAAAAAGCATAATTAAAAGGACCTAAATCGTGCAAACGGGGCAAAATATCAAATTCCAAGTTAGACAGTATTTTGCGCCTTGTGTCAAAGGTTACCTGTGGAAAATTTGGTGGCAATCGGTGTGTAACGGTGTAGATTTGTATTCAGTAGGCCTACCCATAAATCGTCAGACTTGAGTTTTATATATATAGATATTTAAGATTTCAACTCTTCGAATTTGTTAACATTCTTTTCTCTTCGTTGAGTTTTTCGTATGACGTTTACACAAACGGTGTTAACGTAGACGACGGGATAATGTCAAATCAAAATAACAGCATCAACTTGGACTCGAATTTTGGGACTCACGCGTCCAACTCAAGCAAGCAAAACGTTCAGCTATGCCTAATCAGTTGTCGATATTGGGAACACCCGGTACGAGCATTGTTAGCATTTTTTCAATCGTGTTAAGGATCCAGTTTTATAAGAATACAAAATGTGTGGAAAACTGTAAACCCATTTTATGTTTTATTACGTACTTATCTCCGCCAGCCAGGATGTAAACCGATTACTGTTATCAGCTCGGCTCTGTGCGCCGCTCGACGTAAGTCAATATTGTAGTACAGTATACGCTTTTTCATGAACTACGTACGTTATTGTTAAATCGTGTTGTTCGAGGAAAGAAAAGCGATCGTGGTAGTCGTGCCGTGAACTACGGTTAACTACAACACGGCAGACGATTTTCCAGCGGGCTCGAACCGATTGGCGATCTCATAGTCGAAAACGAAGGGCCTTCCTATACCTAAAGAACTGTAATAGAGATTTTATAGAGAATAAAACGTAATTGAAACTCAAAGATACACACATAATAATTACATCCCCTAATCTCTGCCTGCTTTTCCGACTGGCCAGTGAGGTGGTCCATTTTTGACGAATAAAGAATTATATAACTTATGAATGAAAAGGAATTTTGTTATAACTACGAAACATTTAAATAAACATACGGTTCAGTGGTCATTCTCGTTTCCACAGAGGACGAGTTAGCTCGAAACCATTTTATGCAGGCTGGAGCCTGTTTACGACGCCCAAAGGTCGTTTACCCCTAAAGCATACGTGGGAAAGTCTAAACACAGCTGATGATGATGATGGTGATGATTACTTAAACAGCCTATACTGAATTTGCAAATACACAAACTTATTATTATTATTTTTTTAATTTACTTTGGTGTGATTTACTAAAACATTGGGATTGCTCAGGTTTTTTACAAAACGAATGCAAATATAAATTTACAGATATGGCATAAGGACCAACTACCGTATAAGCTACACTATTCAGTTCTTGGCTTATAGGTTCTGGGCGTATAGTTTCGCTGCTATAGATAACTTTATATACTACGCGCGCGCGCGCACACACACACACACACATTGTATAACTGCCACTGCCGAAAGCTTAACGTTCGGAAGGCTTTACTACTGAAATAATTTCTTAGACAATTACAATTAAAATGTTGCCCTAAAAGAAGAATTTTGTTTCTAAATCTACTGTCCTCTTTTATAGTCAGGAAAATTTTCTGAAACTACATTAGGTTGACCTAATGCTTAACAAAGTATCTTCCGTTCTCCTCTCGGAAGTATCGAACTCCGTCGGCGCTCGTGCCCCAATGTTTGAGAACCCTATACGTGGCTTACTTTTTCCTCCCTGATAACTGTTTTTAAGGGGGTGGGGTTCATAATACAAGCAATGGTTCTGTTCTTCTCTGTTTTGTGAAGCTTTCCACTGTAGGATACGTTCTTCACTGCTTAACACGGTTTAGACCTCTTGCCTGTTCCTAGTCCTCTGCTTCCGGTCCTCTACCTTCTCAAACCCGTTTCTGCAGCCACTTGATTCAAGAGATCTTCCTCGGCCTTCTCTTAGTATTTCACCAATCGTCGTGTGCCTCAAAAACCATAGTCTTGCAACTACCTTGTCCAATTAAATGCTCCAGCCACAGACATTTAATTCTCGTCAGCATTTTCAAGAATCCTTTTTTCACGTGCATGCTGCTAAACACTTCGTCACTGACTACTCTATCCTTCATAATATTTTCTTCTTTCTCTCTCCACTACCGTGCCTCAAAAGCCTCTAGCCAATAATAAAATTATTGAATTATATGATATCATTATTCGTTCCATATATTTTTCCATTCTTATTTATTTTATCGTCTCTTATTGTATACATGGAGTTCTTCCTTTGCCCATTAATCTAACTCTGAAATTCTTCGAAGAAATTGTATTCTGTTTGTTCTGTTCTCAACGTCTTCTAGCTCCATGAAACCCAGCTCTTACAATAGCTATGTGACACACTCTCCATTGTCTTATAGAACTTTACACTTACATTCTTTCTGTTTTTTCATCAATTCTTAGAGATCTATATGTCGTTTCAAGTATAGTAGCCTATAGCAAGTATAGTATAGCCTAATGTACGAGGTCTACTGGAAACTACACGATTTATCTCTACAGTACAGATGGAAGTTGAGAAGCTGTAACGATACGATTTCATACAATGACAATGAGCGTCTCTTTTAAAACTAAAGACATGAGTGCCTTTACGCAAAAAGGTGCATAAGTTGTGTCAAGACGTTGACTGGGCATATCACAGTTTGTACTATGATGCTCGAATCTGGTATTCTGTTTTGTGGAATTTATCATTTTGTTTTTTTTAATTTTGTGGTCTCTAACTTAATTTTTCTTATTAAATTAGACCTACAACGATCAATAGGCTACTCTAATTTTAGTTGCTTCCTTATAGATGTTACATTTAGGTTATTATATTGTCTTACTTACGTCATTACATATTTTATGAAGAAAATTCCATAATTTTGACGTTAGGTTGATGTTTAATTATAAAATAGATTGATGTAGGCCTACTATTAGTTATATTTAGTATATTGTACTAATTTACTATTAGTTATTAGTCGAACGGTACTACAAATTATTACACAATACCAAGCTGCAATAATAATTTAGATGTCTCTTATTATTATTATTATTATTATTATTATTATTATTATACCAAATTAAAAAAGAAATTGCTCACGCTGAAATATAGTTTTAACATTTTCCCCTAATTAACTCTAATTTGATTGCCGCGTAGTTTTGTTATTCATAGCTCCGCTTCTATTTTAAAAATTGTTACAAATTATATCAAACAAAGAAAACTTCAAGCGTCCGATAAGCGCTTTTAATTCTCAGAACGGACAAAATGCCGCTAAATTTAACTGGAAGTTTTTTTTCTGCTTGGATGAAGTATTTACATCCGATAACACAAATTTGTTATTTTTATCATAAACTGATATTAGTTCACAATAATGTAGTTTTAACATTTCCTTTCATTAAATTCTAGTTTGAACACGCACATTTTTGTGTTATTCCTACTCCTGTTTATAAGTATTTTGTATTTACAAAATGCACTTAAACATATGTGATGTGAACAATTCAGTTTTACTGATTAGTAGAGACAACGAAGGAAAAATCTACATTTCGGTTTGGGTCCAATTGTTTCTGAATCATGTGTTTCTATATATTACTTTCGTCTATCGTTTTACCTTTTATGTGGTCGTCGTATGGTTCTTTCTACCTTGTCAAAACTCTGTGCTGGGATTATTCTTCCAATCATTCTCTTCTTCCTTCTTTACGTTTTGTCAACGCGCTGCAGGCAAGATACAAACTCTTAAGTCCAAACGAAAGATTGCCAAACACGTTTGAAGACGGAAAAATTGTGAAACAATAAAATGAGTATTGCACCGAATGCTGAGAGACAGCGGGGCCAGGTAAAGAAGAAGAAGAAGAAGAAGAAGAAGAAGAAGAAGAAGAAGAAGAAGAAGAAGAAGAAGAAGAAGAAGCCGATGATGACTAAAGGTGATTTCGTTTTAAAAAAGTACAGTGACGTAAACTCTTCTTCGTAATACTTCTACACGCATCGATACGTTTTAGTTTTGGTATCACAATTTATTGCTGTTTATTGTTTTGTGGACTGTAGAAAAAAACAGTTAGTGTTTACTACTTTTAGTTTGAGCGAAATATTATTGTTCATTAATTTCAGCTGGGATCGTAAATTTTATCAGATCTGTTGTGTTTTATTGTTCTGTCGGTGTAATTTTTTGATGGTGTTAAATTTTATTGCTCTCTAATTAGATGTTGCCATGTTTGCAGTATTGGTCGCCCAGATATATTATACCGGTTACTCAAAACACGTCTTTAAATTTTTTTATTTGAAACTTTTTTGATATCGTCTTGTTGACTTTTTTGCATTAAAGCAAACACTGATTTTACTTGCAAAAACACTGATAAAATGTCTTCCAAACAAAAAACAACAGATCGCCTCCACATTCACGACAGCAAATGAAAATAAAATTGGCGTAGTTCAAATTTTCATATGATGTCATGTATATACATGTATAGGGCCTATAATGTAGCATATGTGTAAAAATAATCAAGAAAGAACAAATATGGTGCTTACTTTGACCTCTGTGTTTTGTCGATCAGACTTGTTCCAGGCTGTTTTACTCAGTGGCACAGTAATTATTTACTTCTTAAAAAAATAATAATAAATACAAAACAAACATATAATATAAAACAGAAATATGGATCTGAGAACTAGACTGTAACGAATCTCTGGTAAGTCGTACTCAAACGGCCGAATTAAGATTTCTCAGGCACGTGGCAGGGTATACTCTTCAAGATCACAAAATAAATGTCGATGTACGGTAGGAACTGCATATTATAAGTAGGCCTATACTCGATAGAACTGTCCAGCATTGGCTAAAATGGTTGGAACGTATTTCAACCGAATGGATGACTGCCGCTTTCCCAAACAGCTATGGAATTATAAGCCGAAAGGACGGAGAGGTGTGGGACGTCCGAAGAAGCGTTGGAGTGACCACCTCTAGTCTATTTGCTTGGGACCGGAAAAACCCATTTTTTGTTTAATCCTTGATGAAGATAATAATGATGGAACATAAATAAGACAATAACATAGGCTACAAATCCATAGCAACGACGAAAAACTTACGTAAACATAACGTAAGCAGTTACGCAACTAATATATACGCAATTAAGTTAGCGTCATTTTTTTATGTTGTTTTTGGTTCTCGGTACCATGACTTCCCATCCGCTTTCGTCTTATGTTTGTGTAGTAGCAGTCTCCAGATCGGTTCTAGCATTTTTATTCTTGCATCCTTGCATCTCGTAAGAGATTTACTCTATCTTATTTTTCCTTTTCATTCGATTCTTCCTTGGGCAACTAGTGCATATTTATGTCCAAAAAAAGATATCTTTTTATCATGTGTTAATGGACATATCATCACCATCATCATCATTATTATCATCACAGTGATATCCTTGGTCCTCTCTTTTCAACCTGAGTCCAGAAATGTGTAATAAATGAGCGTCGAGATTGCTCAGATGTACAAGGAAATTTCTTGTACTTCCATCTTCCACCCCCAAAATCCCCTGAATTTCTATTGATCATATTTCATCCACGCGCGCGTATGCGTGTGAATTATATAAACACATACACATCCGTATTACAAAAATTCATCGTAGACCTTTCTCGTATAACCTATAAGTAATTTTTTTCTTCTTTTATTTCTAAGAGGCCACATTTCTTTTCTGTGTGTCACATAAAATAAGTTATACTTTTTCTGTTTATAGTTGTATACACAGTATTATTATCAGGCGCGGATCAAGGGGGGGAGGGAATGGTAGAAGTTTATCCCCTCCACCCTTAATAGTCACTTGAGACGAAAGTTTTTCGCCATTTGTGATTGTAGAATGGTTTTGTTATTGTAAATCTCGTATGCCAGAAAATTCATATCATGTTAAAAAGATTCATGATTTTACTCTAAATCTTAACTGTAGCCTACCTTACCAGCATGTTAATTTTTGTATGATACATACCATAAATGAGTGGTACGTATTTTAAACTTCAGTGAATATTATTATTAAAAAAGAACAATGGACCGACAAACACGGATACATGAGTACTTGTTCGTCAATAAACTTATGGTGTTGATAATAATAAACTGTATTTTTATCTTTACTAATTTATATTATTTGTACTTTAGACCTTTAAAAAATGGTCCATACTTTAGACCTTTAAAAAATGGTCCAACTTTTCATATTTCCCTTCCTCCGCAGTCAACTTCTCCGCACTTTTTTTTATTACCAAGCGATTCCGCAGAAGCTTAGCTCGTCTCTCGGGAAGTGCTGTGTGGTGTTGCCTTAGAAACTCTTCTCTTTGAACCATACAGAATTACTCTCTATGCCATTTCCGGCTTTACATTGCCCGTCATCATCAAACGCACCGTGATCAAATAAAAATATTACTTATTTTGATTAAACATCTACAGTACTTAACAAAATGGCATCCCACTTTCTTTTACACGCGATTTGTCGTAACTCAAAAACGTAAATACTAAAACATGTAGCCTATCACATAAGGCTGTTATAGCTCCCTCGGCCAGAAGGATAACGGTCGGCACCAAAACAACTGTTATCAGTGATGATTAGTTTTATATGGCATCAGTGTAGTTACGTTGTAGACATGTTTCTGCACATCATTAACCAACGGTTAATCCGACATCTGACCACTCGTTGAGTTTAAAATACGGAATATAACTTCGAAACAGTGGAGACACCGAAAGGCCTCGTCCTGCACGAGGTGGCTAACAGCTAACAACTGATAACGTTTATACCGCTGATAAAACATGTCTGACTGATACTAAAATAACAGTTGTATAAAAAAAAAAAATCCGATATTGGACAAGTTTAGGTTATTTTCTATGAAGGACATTCTATACAAAAGGTGTTGAAAAAGTAGAAGGGGGGACGAAAGACTGAATAGAGAGAGAGAGAGAGAGAGAGAGAGAGAGAGAGGGGAATAAACACGTATTAGTTATGCCGCGACCGAGAGACCATCTGTAAGAATTTGACACCATCCATAGAAACTGTAATGTATTCACAATTTGTTGCGTGCGTACAAGTGGGTGGGGAACCTTAATGAATATTAATATGTTGACAGTAGTTCTGACAGAACAATTCGTTTAGAGAGATAACTGAAATGTGCGCGAATGTGTCTGGATGCGCGTGCGGTCGGGAAGAAAATAACTCTTTTTAACGAAGAATAGGTCGCGCACGCGTGTCTTGCACTCTTGAGCGTCGTCGCCATTCTTCACGTGCGGCACAATGCGAGACAATCTACGTACCAGCGTTCCGACGGTTTTCAGAGTCTTAAAGAAACGAATAAACGTAGTTTTAAAATAAAGATTCTTACGAACAGGATTATTCCTATAAGGCGGACATCGTTACTCGTAACGAAAGAGTTCAAATTGAAAGTAAAAACTCTAACATTGTCAATATATTAACTAATTTAATAAATACTGTATACACCCGACGAACGGTAATGGTTAAATAGCTGTACTTCGAAAGTCAAACGAATATGCACGAACCAGCGTTGCCAAATTTCTGACTTAATGAGTTGGAATTAAGATTCGTAAAGCCAAAAAATGCTGGATTATTTTTAATGACAACTGAGACATGAGGTAATATTATTTTGATTTAACAAAAACACAAAAAAAAAAAAAATTAAAGCCTACTTTATATAACAGTTTTTCAGTTGAATTTAATCATTATTTTAATAAGAAGAATATTTTTTTTATATAATTTTAAATTAACAATTTTTTATAATTTTTAATTGTAGGCCGGTAATTTTTAGTTTCGGAAAAGTACCGCTCCGCACCGGGGTTTTTGTTCAGTATGATGATAAAATACAATTCAAGACAATTCAAAATTGAATTAAACGAGCAGCTCCGATTCAAAAAACTGATTAGGAATATCTGTTTTTCGTTTAAGATTTAAAAAAAATGAAATACCCTTTCCCAGTACAGTAATTTGTAAGGAAAGCGAAATCAATAAATTCCAATCTTTCTCGAAAATTATTCGAAAAAATTAATAAAACCTTTATTCGTTGTTTCAAAACCGGGATTCATTATGTCCCGAAAGGGACATTAATATTTTGTCCCTAAAACCGGTATGTCCCAAAAAATCGGAATGTACAGCAAAAGACAACACAGCGGTTCGAAGCCGAAACTTCTGTACCCGTAAAAATAGAGAAAAAATAAGTATCCGATTCAGAACATTAAATACGATAATATGTGTACGCCATATTATTTCAAATGAAAATATCAGCTGTTCGGCTATAAACACATTTCAAAATAAACTAAAAACTGACGTTCACTTTTCGATTTTAGTATCTGTGACGATGACTGTTTCGTATACATCGAAAAACGTGTAATTCGTTACCAATCTCTCTCTCTCTCTATACCCCTTCTGCAAACTAGCTGCGTGTTACAATTGTCAAAATAGTGATATCACTGGAACAAAAATGTGAATACAGTTATATCTAATTCACATAAAAGTACTATATATTTTATTATATAGTAACATTTTTTCCATTAACAACCACATGTAATCGATGTTACTGTCCATACAAAACGTTTCGCCCATTATAGCATGTGGCACACCTCAACAGTGAAACTAATGAGATTTCGTGTAACATCGTGGAATAGGCGAAACAATTAGTGTTCATACCAATATCAATAAAACGTCTTGTCAAAACGAAAATAGTACTGGTTATTTAATATTGCGACCAAGCAAGTCTACCAGTAAAATATTTTTGCACTTCCTCTTATGGATCACACTCGTTTTATGTAAAATATTTTTACATAATTAATAGATACAGTGTTTAATTTTACCCATTTTTACGTTTACATTCATATTTGCACAGCAGAATATAAATAGTGCGTTAGTTATTTTTGTTAGAATAACACAATTAACCACATTGCATAACTGAGTTAAAATGCTGCGAGTAAACCAGTGTGATTTACCAGTATGACGTTTTCAACGTGGTTTATTATTGACCATTCAATAAGATTTTTTTAATCAAGTATCTCTCACATGCTCTCTTCAACCGGTATCAAAACTTCATTTGACTGCGCTCTACTGGCGAATCTAGTAACTAAGTATATGATCAGGTGTTCTCGTTGGGGTGAACGTGTACACCGACTACTACGCCTTTTGAAGTGTTGCAGAATATGTGGTTCTCTAAGGCACTCCATTTTCAGTTATCTGGAGCTCATTTCTCCATTTTAAGTGGATGGATTGGAGAGAGTTGTGCAGTGTCCCGAGTCTCAGATAGGACTCCTGCCACTGGGTCAGTTTGAGTTCCTTTTATATGTTTTACCTACTTATGGAGGGCCTGAAGCGCCCTGCAATTGGTGGATTATACCACCGGGGCTAATAAACGAGGTCGCTTCCAGGACTCACCTGGTCGCGGAGTGTATTTACCAAGTCCGGCAATGAGGGAATTGTGGGTTACTCTTTCGGAACAAACAGAATCTACGCGCCAGGCGTCTCACGGTGTCATCAAAAGAGCGGACACCGAGTCCTCTCCTCAAAAGACGAGAAGAGTACCTCCGGGGGACTTTAGAGGCAAGCTTCAGTCCCTGGTCGAGAACGCGCTGACCTATGACCACGAGCAAGGTATCCCCAAACAGGACAGGCATAGGTAATCACGGGCAACACGTACGAGTTGACTATGAGCTTACCTAGCCGAGGGGTCATTGCCGGATTAGATAGCACGGGCCAGAGTCTACCGAGTTGCGCCGAAGCGCGTTGTCGGATGTACTGTGTATGGGTTCGCCAGGTGAGTCGGGAGTCCACGTGGAGCCCGAGGTACTTGACGTTATTGGTCCAGGGTACCTCGACGGGGCCTACTTTAAGCGGCCGAGGCCGCTTGCGTTTTCGCGAGAATATTACCGCGGCACTCTTGGAAGCGTTAACGGCAACTCGTCAGTCATCGGTCCACCCGACATACGCGTCGAGTTGGCGCTGGAACTTGATTGCCGCATAACTTGCGTTCGGCTCTAAGGCAAATGCCGCAGTGTCGTCCGCGAACAGTGACAATTTTACTCCAGGAACTCGGGGCGTGTCGTTGACAAACAGCGAGAACAGGAGAGGCCCAAGTACACTTCCCTGAGGGACACCAGTGGTAATACGCCTCTCCGAAGAGAGAGCGTGGTCTACTCTCACTCGGAAACTACGGTCTCGCAGAAAGCTGCCGATCAAGTGAACGTAGCAATCTGGGAGAAGGACTTCCGTTAATTTGTAAAGGACACCCTCGTGCCACACGCGGCCAAAGGCTTTCTCTACGTCTAGGAAGATCGCAGTCGTCTGATTGCCCTGGCAACCAGCCTCGGTAATGCATTCCACGAGTCTCATCAGCTGATGAGTTGAGGAGTGCAGCTCACGAAAGCCGAACTGTTCGGGGATCAGCACGTCGTCTTTCTAGGTTGGCGCGGATCCTACGCTGGATCAATCGCTCGAAAACCTTGGACAAGATGCTGATGGGTCTGAGGTTTTCCTTATTCTATATTTTTGTTCTCCATATTATTTACCAACCATCTTGTTACCATGTTTAGTCACCCGTTTTTACGGAATACTGGTACTTTATCTTCTAATACTTTTGTGAACATTCTTATTCTCGTTTCCTCATTTATCATCCGGTTTCAAATCATTATACCGTTTATTCTCTTCAAGAACTTCATCGAGAGTGCTTGTTACTACATTTTAAATTTGTCGTGCAACACCAAAACGGATCTACATTTTCGGTTCCTGTGGTTAAAAATTATAGCTTCAAATTTTAAATTAATTATGTAAACACAGTAAATACATTCTATTGGAAAAAATAATGTGCACAAAAACATGTACACACGCATGTGCCCAAAATTATTCTGTATGTGCTTATATGTTTTAATATGATGTGTGTGTGCGCGTGTGTATGAAGCACCCACACGTATTCAGATATATACAGCAATAAGAACAGATAAAATGGACCGGTATACAAAATTTACAAAACGTTTTTCCTTCTTTTTTTAATAGGTTTTTATATTTACATCAAAACTAACATCTTCCGCTATCTGTTGGCGAATCGTGATACTAACATCATATTGCCATCCGTATTTCAAACAACGGTAACCGATTAATTCATTTAATTATAGGAAATATTGTAATTCGTATGTTAAAGGAAAGATTGATAAAATAAAATTTCTCTCAAAATATGGTATGTATTTTTATAACGTTGTGTAACGTTAATAAGGAGGGTGTAGGTTCAAAGTGTTTATTGTAAATAATAAAACCTCACTAATTATAAAGTCGTAACCTATTTCATACGTGTCCATTAGTGATGAATTCATGAGAGGATAACATTTCAGAATAATTTCATAAATATATACGAACGTTATAAGAAATGTTTAGAGTTTAACAAACCACAGTCTGCAGCTAAAACTAGTGCTTCTGTTATTTTAGGAACATAAGCAGTTAAATACAACTATTACATTAACGACTCGGAACACAAAGTTTTTTATGAGTAAAAACAAAGTTTTACCTTACAACCTGAACCGGTTTTCACTTTTAAAAAGCTTCTTCAGAGGAACCTTTTTAAAAGTGAAAACTGGTTCAGGTTGTAAGGTAAAACTTTATGTTTTTACGCATAAAAAACTTTTTGTGTTCCGAGTCGTTAATGTAATAGTTGTATTTAGTTAAGTACCGGACACGTCATGGACAACGAAATCCAATAAGCAGTTAGTTGGTCCACGTCATATTTAACCTATGGTACATAGTAAACACAAATAGTGAATGTGCTAATTAGTCCTGTTATGATTCTTGACAAGAGCTAAGCTATCAGTGGGGTGTTTTAATTCCATGAAAATATCACAATATTGTATACTAAAAACATTCAATATTTTGTTCATAACCATGAGACGTCCTACTATTTATATATCTAAAGTAGCCTACACAATATTACTTTAAATAAAATAACAATAAAACGATGTCTGAATCTACATGATACGCTCATAGTTTTGGTCATCTCTTCATTGGATTAATGTTAACATGTATTTCCAGTCTTCTATTGTAACTGGTACCATCAAGGTATGGTTACATTGGTTGTGTGGTTGAAGCATCCTGACTCAACTTGGCAAAGTCAGTTGTATTGTGTCACACAAAACCTTAATCCTGTGTTCATAGGTTGGTTCATGGGCTGAGAGACTTGTTCATTTGTAACTAAACAGGGTGAAATGAAGGGTCAACTAAACTTGTGTAATTAAAGTTTAACTACCAGTATATTCAAATTATGGTAGGCACGTACCATGGTATATCCAAATGTAATATTAGTAATATGAATTATTACACTGAATTTTGCGTCGTAGTACATGAGTGGCCAGATAATGGTACCGGTATGGTACTCAATAAGTTAAATGGATTTTTATAACGATTTATATAGGCCTGCTTAAGTTATTTAAGTACTTGAAGTTAGAGTTTTGATAGAAAGTACTAAACCAAGTAACATAGTATTAATATGCAAGAATATCACTTTTTACTTCGTCACTATCGTAGCCTGAAGGTAAGAGGGAACATTTGAAGTCATGTTACATTATAACAAGTACCAAACCTAAACACCGTGGTGTAGCTTTCTAATGCACCATAAACATAAAACAAACAGGTAAACAAACATACACCATAAACAAACTGTTTGGTCAAAAAAACAAACAAAATACATAGAGAAATTCTGGACAGAGAGAGCAGACCTTCTACGTTCCAATGCTCCAGCTTCTTTCAGTAACCTGCCATCTAATTTTTTCATAATCCACATAAGATATATTTATTGATTTAAGAACACTGTTCAGCTATAGAGAGATTGTTATTGCATAATGTAACAGTTAAGTAACAAAGAAATAGTAATATCATTAAAACAAACAAAATCTTTTATTAATGCAGGCTAAACAAGGCATTAATAATATGTTGTGTACCAGTAATGAAAAATTATTATGAATACTGTGAAAAACATGGTTAATTCATATCGTCATAAAGTCTTCAATATGATTATGATACAAAATCAGAATCAGAAAGTATTTAGGGGAAAACTATGTAAAACTCAAGTCATACCAGTACTCTGTTAAAAGATTATTTTTGTATTTATATTTTATAGAAACCAATGGAAAACGCGAATTCTTGCAAATAAATATTTGAACATACAATCAAATACCCCACACTGATTTGTGAGATAAAATCCAAAATGATTTTGTTATTAAATCTAAAATAATTATTGACAGTCATTTCACTCAAACATCAATAATATTGCATTATTTGTTTCAAGTAGGTATACCGGTATATAGCTTTCATGCCATCACAATCTGCTGGTTAGAACTATTGGCCTGACCTGTTTACATAAATATGTCTTATATTTCTAATCTCTCTCTTTTTAGGCATAGACATTCTTTATAACAATTATTGTCTTCCTGGGAAGTCTTTGCAGTGTTCATCACAGTTTTGTAGACAATAACAAATGCATATAAAGTTGTTAACAACATTTCATTTTGAGGACTACGTATAAAATGACATGGCGAAACCAGTTTTCACTTTATTGAAGAAAATTTCGTCTTCAAAAGTGATGTTTTCTGTAAATGAGAAAACCATTCTTCGAGTATTAATTTGACCTTTCAGTTAGGTGTTTGTTGAGGTTAGGTTTGGCATATTTTTACTGTATCACATGTTTTACTCCTTTTCCCATAAAGAGTATTGCACATTTTACAACATTTTAGAAGGCTACTAACATTGAAATAATGAATATATGAATAGAATGTTACTATCACAGGAAATTATAATTTTACATTGTAACCTTAAATTTTAAGTAATCAAAAAGCTTCTTCTATCTGGTACTTAATCACCTACTCCTGTACTATAATCACATATCTCGTTAAAAATATCATTTTTACTTCCATGTTCCATAAGGAAATGGAAGTATGGTCATGCCGAAAAAAATCGTGTTAAAGATAACGGCAGATTCTGGATTGTACTACCATCAAAACATGAAAAAGTAATTTTTTGAAAAGTGTGTGTGCGTGTGTATGTAGAATGTTTTCTATGGCAAACGATAACAGCCGCAAATTCAAACAGAATCAAATAACTTTGATTGCATACAGCCATGAATTGTAGAGGACTCAATGCCTATTGTTTTTGGTGAAGATCGGTTAAGGGAAAGGGGTAGTTTACCCGCAACGTTTTACTTTTTAACAAGAGTAAAGTGCTTAATTTTGATAAATAAAGTATCCTGAAAAGAAGGTCATAATAATCCACTGTAGAAAGGTAGATGAAATATCTATAAATGAAAAGCGTAGTTGAAGAGGGGAGGGGGTAATTTTTTTTATAAATTAAATCCTTAAATTTTTAGTGACCGTCAATCAGTGAATGTTTTAGTGGATGGTTAGTGAGGATCGGTCAATAATACAACTTTAGTTATTTTGCGTCGACGTTTCGACAATATTTATTGTCATCTTTCATACACAGGTCCTGAAGATGACAATAAATATTGTCGAAACGTCGACGCAAAATAACTAAAGTTGTATTATTGACCGATCCTCACTAACCATCCACTAAAACTTTATAAATTAAAATGGTAGTTGATGGAGGAGGTAAATTTTTACTTCCATATTCCTTAAGGAAATGGAAGTATGGTGATGGCAAAAAAATCGTGTTCGAGAGTATTGCAGATTCTGATTGTACTACACTCAAAACATGAAAAAAAGTCGTTTTTCGAAAAGTGTCTGTGTGTGTGTCTGTCTTGTAGATTTTTTTTCTATGGCAAACGATAACAGCCGCAAATTCAAACAGAATCAAATAATTTTTTGCATACAGCCCTGATTTGTAGAGTACTCACGACCTATTGTTTTTGGTGAAGATCGGTTGAGGGAAAGGGGTAGTTTACCTGCAACGATTTTTTTTATCAAGGGTAATTTTTTTTTTGGCAAACGATAACAGCCGCAAATTCAAACAGAATCAAATAATGTTTCGCATACAGCCCTGAATTATGGAGTTCTCAAGACCTATGGTTTTTGGTGAAGATCGGTTAAGGGAAAGGGGTAGTTTACCTGCAACGTTTTATGTTTTAACAAGGGTATTTTCTATGGCAAACGATAACAGCCGCAAATTCAAACAGAATCAAAAGATTATTTGCATACAGCCCTAAATTGCAGAGTTCTCAAGACCTATTGTTTTTGGTGAAGATCGGTTAAGGGAAAGGGGTAGTTTACCTGCAGCGTTTTTTTTATCAAGGGTATTTTCTATGGCAAACGATAACAGCAGGAAATTCAAACAGAATCAAATAATTTTTTGCATACAGCCGTGATTTGTAGAGTACTCAAGACCTATTGTTTTTGGTGAAGATCGTTTAAGGGGAAGGGGTAGTTTACCTGCAACATTTTTTATCAAGGGTAATTTTCTATGACGAACGGTAATTGCCGCATATTCAAACAGAATCAAATAATTTTTTGCATACATCACTGAATTGTAGAGGACTCAAGGCCTTTTGATTTTGGTGAAGATCGGTTAAGGGGAAGGGGTAGTTTACCTGCAACCTTTTACGTTTTAACAAGAGTAAAGTACTTGAAAATTCATTTAAACTTTTTCAAACAATGGTAATTGTTAAAAATAAAATAACTTTGTTGCCAGGCAATAAAATTATAATTTTTTCATTTTAATGTAAATCTATACATAGTATAAAGTAAAGTCGGTCCGTTTTCTCTCTGTGTTTGAAATCGCTAATCTCAGGAAGTACTGAACGGATTTTATTCAAGTTTTCGCCAATAGATAGAGTGTCTATCGAGGAACATTTATGTATATAATTAATACATATATGTTGTACATTAGCTTAGCTATCACGGTTTATGTCAAGTAAGTGGTATAGTTTACATCTTATATATAAAAATGAATGTTTCTTTGTTTGTCCCGTATGCGTTCCTATACCATTCATCCGATTGCGATGAAACTTCGGTGAGTTGTTGTGCGCACGTCCGCGAAGGTTTCTTCCACATCTCCTCCTAAACCACTGTACCGATTTCAACCAAACTTGGCACAAATATTTTACGCAACGGGAGAACCAACATAGGATAGTGTTTTTTCGATGGGGTCCTTTTGGGGGTTCTTTGGGGTCTTCCACATCGCCTCCTAAACCACTGGACCGATTTCAACCAAACTTGGCACAAATATTTTACGCAAAGGGAGAACCAACATAGGACAAGTGTTTTTTTCTATACGATCCTTTGGGGTCTTCCAGGTCTCCACCTAAACCATTGGGCCGATTTCAACCAAACTTGGCACAAATATTTTACGCAACGGGAGAACCAACATAGGACAGGTGTTTTTTTCGATACGATCCTCTGGGGGGTCCTTTGCGGTCTTAAAAAACTATTAGATCTGATTACTATGGCAACCCAATAGAATAGATTCTGTTCTAAATATATTATCGCATTAAATTGAAGACCACGCGAACGAAGTTGTGGGCAACAGCTATTTATTTTTAAGAAGCCTACTTTAATTAAACTTTATTAATTAAACTAACATTTTCATTACGTACAACGTGAAACTCCGTAGCGAAGCACGGGTATTCTGCTAGTCATGTATAAGAGAAAATAATCGTGCGTGGCAGGCAAGCATATCTCAGTTATGTACTGTTTACGTTTCCATTTTATTATTATCACTACCGCAATAAAAAGGCAGGGAAGACACACACACACACACACACACACAATTCGCGTTATTTCTGGCCTCATTCATGTTTATTTTCTTACATTTGCACGGTTTTTAAATGGAAAGTGCCGAACCCATACCAACATAACGCATGCAAGTCGAAAAAGTGTCCAGCGTGGATAGCGATTTGCTTCCTGTGGATCGCTGGGCAGTGTAACTGCACGTGTTTACAGAGGAACGATTCATAGACAGACTTTTCGTCTTTGGGGAATGAACCCTCTGCAAGATGCTGAGGGTCCATGAGTGACTTCGGAGCGCTCCTTCTTTTCCGCGTGTTTGTCCTGTGAAACGTACACTGTAGATTCGCAGATTTATTCTAAGCAACGCTCAATAGGAAATGTTGAAAATTTTTGTCCACGGTGAACCCTCATACACACTAAACCTGCTCTGATGTTTTAATTACGGACATCATAATATTAAAACTTTGGAAACTTGAGCACTACTTAATGGAGATCAATCATTAACTTATACAAGCCATTAATTTTATGCATATTTTTTATATATATGTGTACAACGTTATCGGCAACAAAGAAGTAGTTTTTGTTAAAATTCCTTCCCGGGATATTTGGCCGTAGTCCAATGTTTTCTACAAAACCAGACGTTTCGGCAATGCCATTGACTTCCATCGTCAGTGAAAATCGAGTGCGATAACGTGAGGTGGTATATGTTAGTGACCACAGTACTGTGGTTAAGGCTGAAGCAGTAAGTAGAAAGAAGTAGTTTCTATGGTAATATTTCATTTCGAAAATGATTTTAAAAATAAATCTTAGAATGTGGAAGTCATGTATGGTTCTCCATACCGATTTTTATGTTTTATATGTGTACTACGTTATTGACAACAAAGAAATAGTTTCTATGGAAACATTTCATTTAACTTTAACAAAATTCTATATTTTTTAATTTTAATTTAAATCATGTATGAGAGAAAATAAGGCAGGCAAGCATAGCTCAATTATGTAATGTTTACGTTTCCATTTTATTATTATGATTACCGCAATAAAAAGGCAGGCAAAACACACACACACACACACACAATTTGCGTTATTTCTGGCCTCACTCATGTTTATTTTCTTACATTTGCATGCTTTTTAAATGGAAAGTGCCGAAACCCACACCAACACAACGCGTGCAAGCTGATAAAGTGTCCACCGTGGATAGCGATTTGCTTCCTGTGGATCGCTGGGCAGTGTAACTGCACGTGTTTACAGAGGAACGATTCATAGACAGACTTTCCGTCTTTAGGGAATGAACCTTCTGCAAGATGCTCAGGGTCCATGAGTGACTTCGGAGCGCTTCGGAGGAGGGATGATTATCTGCGTAGTTCGGTTTCTTTATAAGAATAAAGTAAACCTACCTAATTTTTATGGATAAAGTGACTGAAAATAACATTATATTAAACGACTACACCATAATAACAAAAATATCTAAAAATAGTGAAATTAGTTTGAGGGTGGGCGATATTTTTTTTAGAAATTATCGAACCGAATTCAAGTAAATTATTTTAAACATAAATTTACAACATGGAAGTCATGTATGGTTCTCCATACCGATTTTTGAATAATATTATATTAATTTTGTTTATAAATATTGTTAAAAAACTTTTATTTGTGTTTTAAGATTGAATTTGGTTGTTTAAATTTTGCGAACGTTATGAAGTCTCGTTGGGTACGATTTAAGCGTCGAGTAGCCTGTGTGCCTTACCTGTCCCTTCTCCCTCTTTTGTACTTCCCGATAGGAGCCAAATTGTTTTGCTAGAAAACAATTAAAAGTTTTTTCCTGGGTTGTTTTACAGTATGGTATTGTCGATTCGAATTGTTCGCCAACTGACATGAACTCGAATCTCGTTGAGTGGGGGAAACGTGTTACCAACGTGAAATAATGTTGGTTAGTTTGACTCACTGCTACAAAACAAAACATACATATTTTTCTGTAAATAATTACTGGACAGTTGTTAATGACACACACCTTTTTATTTGGCTCAGAACTGTTAATCCTTGTTAACGCTTATACAACAATTGTAATTAATATAATAATTTTAGCCTCGGCAATAAATAGTCATTCACTCAGCGGATGGCTGGGTTGGCAATACAATGTTTTCTTTCGCCACAAGACGGCGTTGATTATTATTTACGCAATAAATTTACCAAATGAGTCCTTTTAAGTACGACAAAGAAGTTTTAAAACAAGATAACAAATTACAATATATCACTTTATAATCGTGAGCATTAAAATTGAATAAGGTTTACTTTAAATTCAATGTTGTGGTGTTAAAGTGTGTGAAGGTGTCATTTGTGTAATACATAGGTTATAATCAATTATTTAGTGTTCATAAATTACGTTTTATTCATCAATCCTTGAAAATTAATACCTTCAGTGATAGTGAGAGTTCACAGTTTAGTGAGAATTTTGAAAGAGAATTTATTTTAAGACGTTCAATTAATTCAGCAATACTTATCGTCAGTTGATAGGAAGTGTATTGTCAATAGTTAATGTAGGTTGATTCGTCGATGTCGATTCTTCTTTCTTCAAATCTTGGGCTTCAGGTACGTCTTGCGTCTTCTTCTTGTTAATTTCCTTATTTTCAATACATCGGGATTAAATTAAGTTGGTCCTTGATCTGGGTTGAATGTAACATCCTCTCATCAGTTGGTATGGTCCTTCTCTTCATAAAATATGGGCACTTTTAATGTTTTATAATAAAATTTTGGGCCCTTCACGGCATGGCGTCTCTTCATGTAAGCATCACTATAGATTCTGTCGTTCCTAACTGAAAATTGTCAATATTCTGCTGTTGTCATGGTAACTCAAAAATTCTGATTGGTTAAAATTGGCTTAAGACCATTGTTAGGAGATTTGAATTTTTATTTAAAATGGTTACAGATCTTCTAAATGCAATTAATCTTCGGTATTCAAATTTGAGTCTTAAATATCATCACCACTGTTCGTATTTTGGTTCAAGGATTAATTTAACATCCAATAAGATTGGGTTTACTGATGTATTAACATTTTGACAGTTATGTTGATATTGTTTAATTACACTGTTTTCTTAATTTATCTGATTACTTTAATATTTCTTTCTTAATATGACTGCCTAATCGTCTTTTATTGTGTACTTGCATTAGTTTTGTTAATGTTATTGTTTAATTCTCAAAATTGTAGTTTTTTTGTAGTTTTACAGTTAGGCATTTGCCTAGGCCTAAACAGCAATTGGCTATTTTTCTTAAATTACACAGATTGCATTTTATTTTCCCCTTGTATGGGTTCTGACTGGTTTAATACATGATCTGTTCATTTGTTCTATGGTTTTATGTCTGCTCTATTGTAATTGTATGTGATTTTTGGTTCCATATTCTGGCTTGTCTATTGTCATAATTGCCTTTTAGTATCACTGGATTTGTCTGTATTTATTTTGTTTCTTTTTTACTGCTTTTGTTTGTTTTTAATTATTATTTCTTATTCTTTATTATTTAACATATAACATTTAATCTTATGGTCTAATAATTCCCACAGACATAATTCTATTCATTAAACATAATTATTTGCTTGTCATTACTCACAATGTTCATTTTCTTCATCTCCTCATCTCCTTGGTGAGTAATAATTATTACATAGTATAAAAAACAAACATATAAACATTAATTCAATATTTGAATATAATGATAATTCCTTATTACTAATTCTATATGACATTAGGTCATTAACATGACACTCTAATAACATTTTACTATATTTTTTATTAAAATCTTTTAATGATTATATTATTATTAAATGTCTTTCCCATATCATTTTGGGTTAATAATATTTGGTTTTATACCTCTGTATATTAGAAATTCTCTATACTGTGTATTATCACACTAATAGTCAATTTTTCTTAAACACATAGGTAATAACATAAATTGCCACTTAGAATACTAATTGTTCAAAATTTAATATATGATATGTAGCACTCCTACTGCTATCTTAATTCTATTGATTATTTAATCTACTAAAATTTAGTTTAGTTTGTCATATACTGGTGTTCACTTATAATTGCCTTTGATTGCCACAGTCCTTTCTGTGTTTAGCAATTATTAGCTTTCACTCACTTTTTATGCACTCTTAAAACCTTTTCCACTGATTTATCAGTGTTTATCACTATCAATGTGGTTCTATTTACTTTGGGTATTTTAATACTAACACCTTGCACTCTATATTTGGTTTAAGTGTTACTGGTGGGTATTGCTTACTAAAATTCTCTTTCTCATTTTTTTTTTAAATGTTCATTATTATTCTAATTCACTATCTCTCACTCTACTAGGTTTGATTATACAGTTAATAAGTTTGTGTCGTGCTAGTTTGATTTGTCATAGTTATCTCTATTCATTTGGGTTAATGTACCCTTCTAAAACTTAAGTCATTAAAATTTAACACTTCTTGTTTTACATGGTTTGTCTGTGTTTACGATCATCATCATTATATACAATTATTACTGATTGGTCTCTTTTCACTTGACCTATCATTGGTGTTGTGCACTTTCACTGTCTTTATTTCATTTGTTATAATTTATAATTGTATCCCTTCCTTGGTGTTGGGGCTGGTTCTATCTTCTCACTTCCATGTTAATTATCTATACATCCTTATGTTAGTGTTGGCTGGTTCTACTTATTCACTTACAATGTGTTATCACTTATATATTCTTTCCTTGGTGTTTGGGGCTGGTCCTACTTTCTCACTTACTTTGTGATAATTATATATCCTTTCCTTGGTGTTGGGGCTGGTTCTACTTTCTCACTTACCATCTATTGGGCTATTGTGGTTAAATTGCCAGGTATCATTGTTTTCAACGTTTCGGTCCGTTGCATGTTACTTTTTCCTTATTAGAGGTTACTTTCATGATTACTTTCATATGTTTGATCGTATTATTATTTTTTAATCACCCATTCTTTAATCTCTGACTCATCCCTTTTAATCATAGTGTTAAGTATTTAAATAATTTATTTTTGTCATGTTTCTTCATTGTTGTTTGTTGAAGATACGTACCATTACAATATTAAACACATTTTCTCTAAAGTGGGTAAATTTTACACATTCACTAGTAGATTGGATGTTTAAAAATCATATGTAATTAAATCCTTGGTTTTTCATTATTATATTAAAAAATTGCTACATAATGTTTCACTTTTATCATAAAAATTATTTATTAGGAATAAAAAAAATAAATAAATGGTTTAAATATTTTTTTCAGTGTTTTGGTATTATTTAAAGTTTAAAGAAATGCTGCGTTAGTAGTGCTGTTCAAAAGTAATCTACAATATTACTCAGCATACCAACAGGAACCAACTCAAAGTAAATGAAGTATTTTACTGTAACTGCTACACTAAAATAAAAAACAAATAAAGATTATTTTTTGTCTACCTAAATCAGAATTCAGTCCCAGAAGTACACTTTGTTTCTGAAATATTTAATGTTATGTTATTTAGCTTCTGTAAGTACTGAAGTTCCACTTAATGTCAATGTATTTTGTTTGATTATAATTCTGATGTAATTATTTTGAACTTTTGGTCACAATTTTTTTAAAAATAACACTGTACATCATGGCCTATATGAACTGATGCCAGTGAATTTCCATTGTGAAGCAAAACTGCTTCCATGCTTAACTTAAATGATTTATGAAAATCTCTAGTCTTGTGGATTATACTCTATTCTCAAAGAAGAGTTTAAATCACTGCAGGCAACAAGACTGTTCTGCATTTTAAAAGTGGAGTCAAACCTTTTGTCAGTTTCTGTGTAGAGACACTTTCAGGTGTTCTTGTAGGATATTTTATTGCTAAAGCCTGAAGGTACTCAAATAACGTTTGGCTTTGATTTTGGTAACTCCAGACCAAGAATTAAATCATGCAGTTCATTTTGAAAATTTTTGTGACTTTCAGAACGAGGTTGAATCTAGTATTAAATCAGGCTTTTCCACGAAGCATGTAAGAGGTCTACTGCAGTGTCAAATTTCTTAAACACCATTCTTCAGTTCATCACTTTTAAACAACTGTGTGGTACAACATGTTTCTTTCAATGCAAAGAATAAGTGGCAGTTGGTTAGCATAAGATTGGGACCGTAGGATCAGTGGCGTAGCTAGGCTTTTTGGCGCTCGGGGCAAGAAGATTGTCGGCCTTCACAATTAAAAGGGGACAAAAGAGCGAAAATGAAGGCCCATCCAGTGAACAAAGTACTTAATAAATGCAAATGTGTAGATTGTTATATGAAAGTATGCCCAGAAAACGTCTTAAGAATATTTGTTAAGTCAAAATTAAGAAATTACATATTACAAGTTTAATATTAGGCCTATTGGTATTCATTTTGTATACATTGTACTGATATCTTTTCTCTTAGTTATACTTTTTTTCTGTTTGCTATAGTAATTGCCCCTTTATTTGGGCGATCAGTATGCATTGTCTATGTTATTTTAATAATTTTTTATTTGTTGTTTACGTTAAACATCTGATCATGAAAAACTCTATCTCAGGGTAGACAACTAATATTTCGATTTATATTATTTAATATTGGGAATAATTAATTAATTTCTTTAGTCAGTACCAAATAACTCTTGTTAACAAAATTTGAAGAAATTATATTAAGATACCGTGGACATGCGAATGGTTCAATTCTCCGCTTTTCAAAACTGTAACGGGTTCAAGTCTTGTACTCTTGTAGTTCCTTTACAATTTGTCACCAGCATAGATGTCACTCTTAATAGGATTATTTTGTTTATAAAATTAGTTCCAATGTTTACTAGTAAAATCTTCTGTTATTTTTATTCTTTATTAAACTTCTTTTAATTCCAATATTTTATACACTTTGTTACAAATTCAAAGTAAATTATTTTTCTTTGGCTTATTGATCCAAGAAAGATTACAATATTAATTCTTTTCTTTTTATTATTGATACAAATTGAGTTATTTTAACTCTCACAGAGATGTGTATAAGATTAAAAATTGAATTAGACTTTTTGATATGTATCTTCTTAAATATAACATTAGACTCATTTACAGGATCTTTCTCTTTGATGAGTATCTTCTTAAATATGAAATTAGACTAAACAAATTTTCTTACATTCAAAAACAATTCAATTATAACAATTTACAAAAACGACGTACAATGTAGTTTAAATTATGATAGGAAAAATATGTTTGTGTAAAAATATACATTTACATTAGTTATCACCTTGTTTAAATGTCTTGTACAAAAGCAGCTTTTTTCTGTGTACAATTGTGGTTGCAAATTTGTTAATGATTTCTTCATTTTGTATCTGGCTCAGTACGTTGTTTTCACAGGATAGAATCAACAAACTTGACAGCCAAGAGTCTCCCATGTTCCGAAGCCGATTTTTCACTATTTTCAAACGGCTCATCGTTCTCTCTGCAGAGCAGCTGGTCACGGCAAGAGATAACAATATTCGGTACATCACTGTCAGATTAGGTAGAGCCGAAAGGTTAAGGACACACCTGAATGGTCTAATGGTCTCTCATTATCCATTGGTCCATCATCCTATGTTTCTCACTTTGTAAATTTCCTTCCTTTACCTCCTCATTTTCACTGCCATCTGGATCCTTTGCCCCTGCCGGGATTCGCACTTCATCCTCTGTTATCTCCATCCTTTCAGCTTCAGGGGAATGTAACATGTCTGATATGTCGATGTCTGCGTGTGTGACTTTGTACACATTGCAAAACGTCTCCAATTCTGAAGCAATTAGGTCATTGTCCAGATTGTAATACTCACACAGCTCTTTTATCTTATCGGGGTTGAAGTCTTTTCCAGTCTCCAATTCATGTGCGATTTTCATAATTCCTCCATGAGAAAAATAAGACATTTGTTTAACCATGGCAAGCGAGCTGTCCGGGAAACGATCATTCAGTTGAGACAATAATGAGTCTAAGACTAGGAAATAAACCTCAACCTTCATTTTCTTTACAGGGTCATCAATTTTTTCGTCTATCGAAAGTTCGTCCATGAGGCGTTTCCGTTTTCGGTTTCGCTGAGTTCGGACTTGCGAGACGTTGTGCTGATCAGAAAATTGTGTTATTGAACTTGTAAGTGTGTCCCACTCTTTTTCACTTCCTAATGTCTTCAGTTTCGGCCTCGTCTCTGAGATAACTGCTGGTATCATGCCATAATCAACTGATTTGGCTTGTAAGCAAATTGTGATTGGAGAAAGAACTTTAAATATAGTTGAAGCAATGTGCATGGCACATATATTTTCATAATCTGACATACTGTTGATCAGTCCTTTCGCAGACGCTTTAGTGTCATTGTCAGATTTCTTGTCAAGACAGATTTCTTTGAGGGTCTCTTTGATGGTTTTGTAACATGTTAGCACAGTTTTGAGAGCATCACTCTTATTCGACCATCTTGTAGTCTGCACTCGTTTTACTCTTTTCATTTTGTTTTGTGCTAGGCCCTGTTTCAAATTGTTGATAAACATGTGGTGACGTCGATGCCCAGACGTGAAAACATACATCTCTTGAAGGAGGGAGAACATGTTTCGCATTTGAGGGCAAACATCAATAGACTTTTCTACCACTAATGCAAACCGGTGAGAACAACACCATACATAAAATGCTCGGGGACTCTCTCTAAGCACAACAGATTTTAAGCCATTGTACCGACCTCTCATGTTCCCTGCTCCGTCCATGCTTTGCCCCACCATGCCATTAGGGTTGATTCCTATGGATTTTAGAGTGTTCATTAATTCGTAGGCTAGGTTTTCCCCTGTTGTGTCGCCACTTGTGAACACTTTGATCAACCGTTCTTCCGGTTTTACTGGATTGTTGCTAGCTTCTTGCTCATCTAGGTGCTCAACATATCGGAGCAAAACCGCTGTGCATTCTTTTTTGCTTATGTCTTGTATTGAATCCAGGATGACTGAGTAGGTGTTACTTAAATTTATATTGTTGACTATTTTTGAGACTACAATGTTACTCATAACATTAATCAAGTCAATTACATTTTCTCAGTAAAATTTGACCCCAATTTTCCCTTTTGGTTTCTGATTTTTTCTATCTTTTCAAGGTACACTCTGGCATCGGGATTATACTTAGCTATCAGTGAGAACAGTTTCACCAATTTCTCTTCTGAAACATCCTTTTTTCTGAATGCTAGCATTTCTTCACCTAAATACCGACAACAATCAATTATTACCGACAACACTTCTCTGTTGTGATGAACGAGTTGGTCAGATTCTTCAGCAAGTCAGGAGTCTATTCTTTTCTGTGATATCCACTGGATTCTAGCGACTTGGGAAGATAAATGCTGTTTTGACTGTTTATGCTGTTCTATGTAGCGCTCGCCTCGATGCTCAGTCCAATCTCTGCAGCCAGTTGTACTCCATACCGTTCTTTCTCCTGGCAGAGGAAATAGAGTGCAATGCAGGCAAAAAACCGCATCTTTCATCGGACTATAAACTAGCCAGTTTCTTTTACTTCTAGTCCCATCAGGTAAAGTGCTGATTTTCCAAGCTGGATTAAATTTTCTTCCGCCTGTTGAAGGGAAACTCATCGAAGACAAATCTTGATTTTCTAGTCGAAGACCCGAATTTATCTCCTCCGCCGATAGTTTGATGTTGGCAAACGATGCAGGGTCTTCTACATCATGAACACCAGGTAATGGGTCTGAATTATCTGGTTGAATGTTTTCTGGGCTCAGATCTGAGCCTGAAGGGCTACTGATTTCTAACTCTACATTTGGCGGTAACGATAATTTAGTATTTAAATAAAGTCACAAACGAAGGAGGTGCTTTAGCTTGCATTTTGTCTTCATTTCCACCCTCCACGATATCAAATGTTGGATTTATATCTTGGGACTCGTCTGGGGGTTTCGCACTTGAAGTTGATGGTACATCTATGTCCTTAGTTGTAGAGTCATCGTTAGCAACGTCACTGGTTACGTTCGATCTAAAAAAATACAACGATTTTAGAACTCTCCCCTCCCCAAAGTTATTTTATTGTTTGCTTTATTTTATTATTTTTAATGTTTGCCGTATTAGTGGAAATAACAGAACAACAAAAATAATAAAATGTTACCGGTAGTACAAAAATGCTAATAAGCCCGAATAAAAATTACGCAATAAAGCGATTCCTTTGTATCTTATATAAAGTTGTTTCTATTTTGGCCTATTCAAATGGTAACTGAACGAGACAAAAATAATTATTTTTACATACCTGGAATCTAAACTATGATGTTGACTGGTACTGGGTCAGCAGAAGATTCAGCATCAGTGTATTTCACCCACGGGCCGTCACCAGACTTCACTTCAACCATTTTAAAACTAATGTTTAGGTTATGTCTAAATTTATAGGCTTGTTTCTTCTTACAATGTTCTAACCACTTGTCTTTTCGATGAGTTGTGTTACACATAACCTCCATACACTTATACTTAAACGATTGTTTCAGTTTTTTCGGCATTTTGACAACTATCACGAAACACGAGATTACATTCCAACCACAACTCACACAAACAAGGCACCGCATTACAGAGTAAAACTCACGGGCAGACTGCCGCTGCGCGTGGCTGGTGGACCAGAGATAAGAACTGAGGACCCGCCCCCTTTACTCCACTGCCCGCCGGTCAACAAGCTTACCACACGCACACATTTTTACATTCACGATCACGGACCTGATTTATTGACAGGATGTTGCTGCAGGCTGTCAGGGTCAGTTTTCCAAATTCCAAAACAAAATTTACTACTAGTTGTACTGGTAGAGACATTTGTGCCGCCAGTTCGTTAAAACAATAATAAAGATATGCAATTGCTTTAGTTTTTTACTAATAGCTTAGTTTGTTGCACAAACACGGTAAAAATTTCCATCAATGTTGGATTTAAAATGTTATTCTTGAAAAAATCCCCCCAAAAACCCTTAAAATACACCCGAAAAATCCCCCCCAAAAATTCTCAATGCGCAACTTGCGCTATGATCCCCCCCTGTGGGTACCACTGACTATACCATTAAACTCTCCAAATTTTTAAATTTGTTATCAACATTCAACTTATACAATATTTCATTTATTATCTCTTTTCAAATTAATTAAATTATTTTATTAAACACATTTCATTACTTTAACAAAATTCACAAAATTGAGTATACCTCATCTTGTTACATCATTACATTTAATATCAAAACAAAAGTATATATTATTTATTATCGTTTGCCACAAATCATTTCATAAAACAGTCCAATTCAAAACCACTACTCACATATTTAAACGTTCATACACATTAACTGTTTACCCCCCCCCCCCCCCAATCATCGAACAATAACCTGGTCTTACGTCTACACAATTCATTTTTTATTAAATTCATTATATTATTTCTATCAATATAATGACTATTTATATTCTCATATTCTTCCACAATATCAACAGGATTATTCCATATTATTACATCATATAATTTGTCACCACCGAGTATAGTCAAGTCATCCTTAGTATAATTTGTCACAATTGGGTCAATTATAATTTCATCATTATTATTATCTGCTGCTGTACCAGTTTCGTCACAAGGTAAGTAATCAATATCATCAATCTTATCATCATTTGCTGCACTAACTATTTCGCAAGCTAAGTACTTAATATCACTAACTCTCTCAATATCTAACCTCTCTACTAATTTGTTATAACCTCTACTAACCTTAAACGTCTCTATTTTCCTATCAAAATACCTTTTATCATAACACCATTTCATACTTTTTCTGTCGTTCCATACAGAGGGTATTAAATCATAAAAACGCCTACTAAGAATAAGGGACTACTTGAAAACACATTGTTTTCCTCTAAGGGACTCTTGCCCTTCAAAAACATTTGTAAACTTCTTGGTTTACAATAAACCTGGGGGAAATCTACCCTCTGCTCTATATCTACAAAATAATTCTCTTCATATTCTCTCTCTAAACACTGATTTCTACTCTCTCACTCTCTCTCTGTTCCTATATTATCATCATCACTATTTATTTTCACTGTATTACTTTTATATCTCATTTTCAACTATCTTACCACTATTACTTGTTAATTCATTTTCGTAACTAACACTTACCTCGTTAATTATTTCTTTGTACTTTTTCGTTATTTTACCACCATTATTCTCATCTATATTGACGCCATGGTCGTCTGTTACTTCGTTATTTTCATTTTCGTCACACTCACACATGTTGTCATTATTTTCGACACCACTACACCCACTCATCTGGTTTAATTCAACTTCGATATTCTCTAGTTTATTATTTATCTCCACGAACTTCTCACTCACTCCATTAAAACTCTCATTTATACTTTTGAATTGGTTATTCATACTTAGATTACTCATTCTTATTTCGCTTCTTATATTCACCAATTCATTATTCATGTCTCCTAACTTCTCGTTTCGTTTGTCAAGTCTATTATTCATTTCAGTTTTAAATTTACTTAAACTCGTGTTCAAATTATTCGACTTTTAACTCTACGCTACTTGCATTTATCTCACGCATCATTTTTTTTATTAATCATTTAATTTCATTTTTTTTATGACTTCATTTCATTTTTATTAATCATGTCCCGTAATTTTGCGTTTTGTTCATCAAAATGTCTACACATTGTATCATAGAGTGTTTTCAGAAGGTTCATCACATCATCCCCTGAACACCCCTTTTTTTCGGTTACCTCTTACCTTTTATATTATACCCTTTAACAACTACAACTCTCCTAATACACTAGTTACCCATATTAATTCACAATAACCCCATATTTACGTCAAGTTATTTATGCATTCTCATAATATGATTTATATTATAAATTTGTATTTGCGTCTTTCTCTGTCATTTTTCAACTAAATTGTAAATCAATTTTAATTTAAATAATGTAAATTTACAATGTCCCTGTTCGGGCGCCATTTGTAGTACTATCGACGTGTATTGTTATTAAATTTGTTCCTTTTCAGACGTCAACTGAAGTCTTATCTGTTATTAATAATTAAATGAATGATTATGTGTAATGTTTAGTCCAGGGATTCGTTTAGTGTACTTAGGCAGAGAACAGTGGGCAAATACAAATACCATAATGCGCAAATCAAGTAAAATTTAACATTATTTATTTTCCTCTGATAACATACAAAAGATCATGAACACACTTATTCCGCCTTAAGGCGTAAAACTGATTATCAATAAACTACGACATCAAAATACTACTACGTATATCAAAGATTATGCAAACTCAACATTTCTTGTTAGGCCTAGTTTCATAATTTTTTATTCACACAAACACACACCTTTACTTATTTTTTGATTTTGTTGAGCTCAACTTTATAATTTAGGAAAAAGCCAGTATTTTAAAATGTTGAAATTGTATACATATTGTTGAAATTGTATACATATTGTTGAAATGTCTACTTCCCTTGATTATGATGCGTAGACTTTCACCATGTCTCCTCGTGGCACGTACCGTTTTGCTGTTTTCACTTTTACTTTTTTACGTGTTACTGCCGAACTGTCAATTTATTTTAATTAGTTACTGTTATTGATGAATATTTAGCCAAATACTGTTTTCACTTTGAAAAAAAAAAATATATATATACACACACACATTTTTGTTATATGCGGGCGCGACGAAAACTATTCAGCCGGTGGCGAGTGAAACTGCCCACGTCCGCTATATTTAGATGTTGTTTGCCGACTGGTGTTCAGCGTTACAATTTCCGTTTGTGTCGTCTCTAAACTGGTTCACCCCGCTCCCCGCTATAAGTCTCGTCCTCAGTAGTGTAACTTTCCACTGAGTTTAGTCTCACCTTTTTAACTCGTATTTAACTGACTTTCGTAAACAGCATACTAACGGAATTAATCACTGGGTATAAATAGATTTTCATTATAATTTCATAACCATGTATGGTCATGCAAATATTTACTGGCTATCGCCTCACCTCAAAGGGGCCTCATCTGCAAATGTTATAAAATTTATAAAATTACACAATAATATTTAGGTAAATTTAGACCCATTACAATTTCTCGACGGTTATTTGGCTCTCAATACTGAAAGATTCATTTATTTACATATCTGCTCAGATGAAAATGTGTTTCATTACTCATTAGTGAATTGTGAATAAGGTCTATGTTGTTATTTATGACATACGAGAACTGGCACCAAAAAGTCACATGGTTTACTTTATCACTGTCACTTAGGGTTTACAATATTTGAATTTTGTATGGCTCCATGTTTAAATCATTATGAAGAATTTTTCGAACAATGGTATTCAACGAGCCATGTGAACCTGTATGGCATCAGGCAGAATGTTAGCACAGGATAACAGCTCTTGTGCGTGCAATGTTTTTGGGTGTAATTACAGTTCTGTGTTACCTGCAAGTTCCTTTTTACTTCCATATTCCCTAAGGAAATGGAAGAATGGTGGTCGCCAAAAAATTGTGTTTGAAATAAGGGCTGATTCTGATTGTACTATCCTCAAAACATGAAGGAAAGTCATTTTCCGAAAAGTGTCTGATGTAGAATATTTTCTATGGCTAACGATAACTGCCACAAATTCAAACAATTTTTTCACATGTGTCTAAGTTGTAGAAGACTCAAGGCCTATTGATTTTGGTGAAGATTGGATAAGGGAAAGGGGGAGTTTACATTTGCAATGGTTTACATTTTAACAAGAGTAAAGTACTTAATTTTGATAATTAAAGTATCCTGAAAAGAAGGTCACAATAATCCACTGTAGAAAGGTCGATGAAATATCTATAAATAAAAAGGGTAGTTGAAGGGGGGGGTAATTTTGTAAAACTACTTTTTTCATGTTAAATAAACTACTTCATTTATGGATAAGATACCTTAGTAATTATACGAGGGGGTACCCAAAAATAACAGGAATTTTTTTTTAAAGCTACGTATTTAAATTTTTTTACAAAACAACCTTATCACCTTCAAAGTACTCTCCATTACACTTAATACATTTGTCCAATCTGCGATCCCATTCCTGGAAACATTTTTCAAACTCGTCTGTTGTGATGGCAGACAGCTCCTGCCTCGTTTTTTTCTTTACCGCTTCCATGTCGTCAAAACATTGTCCTTTCATGTCCCTCATAATTCGTGGTAACAAGAAGAAATCGCACAGAGCGAGGTCAGGTGAGTAAGGGGCGTGGGGCAAGGGAGTCATGTTGTTTTTTTGCTAAAAACTGGTGCACTGAAATGGCTGCGTGTGGAGGTGCATTGTCATGGTGGAAAAACCAGTCCCTTGTCTGCCACAAATCGGGCCTTTTTTGTCGCACATTGTTAAGCAATCTTTTTAAAACCTCCAAATAGAAAGCCTGATTAACAGTCTGACCTGATGGGACGAATTCCGAATGCACTACCCCTCTCACATCGAAGAAACAAATGAGCATTGTCTTGATGTTTGCTTTCACTTGACGAGCTTTTTTTGGGCGAGGCGACAATGAAGTTTTCCACTGGCTTGACTGTTGTTTAGTTTCGGGGTCGTAACCATAGCACCATGACTCGTCACCAGTAATGACCTTGGAAAAAAATCTGGGTCGGTTCGGAGCTGGTCTTTCAATGCACGGCATGTTTCAACTCGATTCTCTTTTTGCTGTTCAGTCAGGACCCGAGGCACAAATTTTGCAGTGACCCTTCTCATCCCCAAATCTTCTGACAAAATTCGCTGAACCGAGCTCCAAGTTATTCCAGATAACTTACTAATCTCTTCAATGGTCCATCATCGGTCTTCAAGCACGATTGCATGAACTTTTTTAACATTTTCGTCAATTCTGGAAGTTGACGGACGTCCAGAACGAGGTTTGTCATCAATTGACATTTCACCTTCTTTGAAACGAGAAAACCATTGTGGTACACTTGAGTTTTTCCCATAGCACTATCCTTGTAAGCTGTTTTCAACATCACAACAGTTTCTGTGGCGTTTTTCCCAAGCAGGAAGCAAAATTTCACAGCAGCGCGCTGTTCACTAAATCCGCCATGACAAAAAACGAGGAGCAAGCGAAACTGCTTTTACAAAATGAATTACTGTGACCGGACACAACCTTCCCAGGCGACAACAATGACGGCACTGAACTCATAACAAGTTGCGCTACGCTCGCCTAGCGGGAGAAATGCGTACTACGTAAGCTCCGCCAATCGCAGCGCTATTCTGGTTATTTTTGTGTACCCCCTCGTATATAATGAAACTATTACTTAACAAAAGTGTAAATATAAAAAATGAGGTTGTTCGGTTAAGGGGAAGGGGTAGTTTACCTGCATTGTTCTGTGTTTTAATAAGAGTAAAGTACTTAATTTTGATAAATAAGTGCCCCCAAAATGAAGTCATATTAATACACTGTAAAATGGTAAGTGATGTATCTGAAAATAAAAAGGGTAGTTGAAGGGGGAGGGGATGATTTTTTTGAAAATTTCTTTGCTAATATCAAGTACAGTACGCGTACTTAATTTTGAAGGATAAGCTACCTTAGCAATTACATATGATAAAACTATTACTCTATGTAAGTGTAAATATCATTAATGGTGGGGATCGGTTGATGAGGATGGATGATTATCTGCGAAGTTCAGATTCTTTAAAAGAATACAGTACCTAATTTTTATAGATAAAGTGACTCGAAAATGACATATTAAATGACTACCCCATAATTACAAAAATATCTATAAATAGTGAAAATAGTTTTTTAGAAATTATCAAACCGAATTCAAGTAAATGATGTTAAATATAAATCTTAGAACATGGAAGTCATGTATGGTTCTCCATACCGATATTATTCAGTTGGTAAAGAGGCACTTCCATTGTGAAACAATCTGACAAGACCTGAAGGTATGCTTGAAGGCTGCTTGATTATTCGAAACATATATTTAATTACGAATTATCAACTGCACATCACACTGTAGAGTGTGCAATCAGTATACTAACAGAAGAAATTTGACATTATTAGAAACCTATAGCTACTAACATAGAATTAGCTGAGGCTTCAATTTGAAGAGCATGTGTGTTACACAATTACATAAGGCAAAAAAAGAGAGAGAGAGAGAGAGAGAGAGAGAGAGAGAGAGAGAGACGGTACTTTAGAAAATAATTTTTTGGAAGAAAATACAAGTGTGAATAACCTTCCATCTCTTAATTATTATGTCAGTTCACAGAGGAAGCACAGAACCAATAAAACTTGGAGAAATACTGAAGAATTATTTTATGTTCCCATTAGATTCTGTGCCTTGGCAAAATGAAAAAGCAACTGCGTAAACAAGCATAAAATAAAATGTTAAATACTCTACAAGACATAGTAAGGTATAGTACGTTAGTTAACTCATAACACAATTGTAATATATATATATATATATATTTTTTTTTTGGACCAAAAACATTGTGAATACTTAAGTATTTTTGACAATTTTTATTTGGTATATAATCTAAAAATAGTGTCAAAATTTTATGTTTGGTGTTATCTAGAGGCCTATTTATTTATAGGGATCATTGTATTACGATTAAGCAGTACATGCTATTGATTTTATTTCACATTTGATTCATGATGGTAGTGTATTTATTTATTCCTCAGTTAATAAATTATACAATATATTATACAATAAATAAACTTACCTGTAGTCTTCAATTCCAGAGCAATAGCTCTCCATATGCTACCAATAGCATCTTTACTTCGATGCTTTGCATCATTACTCTTCAATGTGCGAAAGTGCTTTGTAGATTTTTCTCATTGTTTTTGGCATGGCTAGTTCAATGGGATGTCCACTGCGTGGTTCACAATTGTGTTTTTGTGACCCAACAATCCAGTGCTTAACCATTGTATATGATAGAAGAAGAGTTCCGACAGTAAATTCGGCTCATTTTTTTATATTGGTTACAGTTAAATTTAAAAAAATAAAAATAAATAAATCATGGTACGAATTTTCATCTGCCTTTTGTTAAAATAATTGTAGAGGCAGGCACTTACTTCTGTGTACCTTCAGGCTAATACTAAACAAGTCAATGACTGAAACACTGAAATTCAGCCTACAAGAATGAATCATACAAAACAATCTAAATAATGAGGCACAGCACTTTTGCACTACCCAGCGTAACTTATGAAATTATATGTAGTATTATATAATAATTTATTAGCAGGCAATTGAAAGGAAGTGAGAATTCCAAATTGCAACTAAGAAGTATGCTACTTTCTATATGGTTGTCACAATAAAAACTTATGGGAGGGGGGATAACTGTTGCTATCCATGTATCGCTTAAATCAATTTCTGTACACATGTATTCCATTCATACATGTAGGTGTATATACAAGTATATATACATAAATTTCAACTGTGAGAGTTACAAACAGTTATGTTATTACAAAACAACATGGTTACAAAATCAGCTTAACATGGGAAAAATAATGTTATGGGGATGTGACCAAAGGTCAAGAATATGTAAAACAACTCTTTATTTATAGAACACATTGATTAAAAATATAAAGTCTATACAATATCTTCAAGCAGAAGTCAATTACTAATTAATTAATTATAATTGTAATTATAAGCACATTTAAAATTTTTAATCCCATCGAGGAAAGGAAAAAATAGCAGCCAGATTTGGTACTAACTAAATCTGGATACTGCTTACTGCAATTTTCAGCTCAACATTTGCAAATAAAAATAATTTACACACAATTTAAACACTAAATGTTAATCAAAAGAATTTAAAGCGAGATGTCAGAATTAACACTTATAGAAGGGTATGTAGTACGAGCGTCGTCCAGAAAGTAATAACTGTTTTATAATACAAGAAATAAACGACAAAGATTTTTGAAAGAAACTTTTTATTTAACACAAAACAACCTTATTCTACTTTTCTACATAGCCGCCTTCTTTATTTAAGCATTTATCATACTGACTGACGAGTTGTTTATTCCCGCATCATATTCCTGCACTGCCAGTTCTGTGAAAAAAGTTGTCACTGTTTTCTGTAATTCTTCATCACTTGCAAAACTCCTTCCTTCCAAAAATTCTTTGAATTTGCAAAACACATGATAGTCACTGGGGACAAGGTCGCGGCTGTAGGCTGGACGTTTGAAAACTTCCCACTTAAATTTTGCCATCAACTCTTTTTTGAGGCCATGCCTTCTTGTCATGAAGAAACAAACAAAATGCAGCTAGACAATATGCTCCTCCTGCAATTTGAATGACAAGCCACAATTTTTTTTTTTAATTTTGCAGTATGTGTTAGCATTTATTGTGCCTCCATGGGGCGAAAGTCAACAAGAAGTCGAAAACAGAAAACCTTTCTAGTTGAGGATGGTGCCTGAATTTTTGCAGAGGGCGATGCCATTCCATAGACTGATGTAGCACACAAAACCCAGGTTTCGTCTCCTGTTACGATGTGTGTCAGGAATTCATCTCCCTCCTTCAAGTAACAATCCAAAAAAGACAATGCAGAGGCCATACAATTTTTTGTGTTCAGTACTAAGACTTTGCGGAACCCATCTCGCACAGATTTTTCTGTACTTCAAGTGAATGGTGATTTTGTTTTTATATAGTATCCAAGTCACTTTTTCACAATAATTTAATTACCTTGTATCCGTCAGTGACTTCGTTCTAGCGTTTTTTATATAGACGCGTTTCGTGACATGTGTCACATCATCAGTAATCCTCGTCAAATGTTAAAATTCACATAAAACACATTTGCACATATTTACTAAATCACAATAACAACATACACATAACACGATGTAACTTCGGCTTCGTTGGACCGGTCCGACCGCGCGTGTAGTTGCCGAGCCACTAATTAAACTAAGTCAATCCTTATCACCAGTCATTACCGTCATGCGCGATTATATTTAGGGCTGTATCATATAGTGAGTGAGATTGAAACCTTAGTTGTTCATTTAATATACTGTTATTGTTGATATTCTTGTCTTTAAATGATTTATAAATCTCAAACTCCTCGAGAGCGTCCATTAACCTACCCTTACCGCATACATGGATTGCTTTGAAATTAGTATTGAAATCTGTGTAATTATGGTTATGCATCATTAGATGGCGCGCATAATTAGATTTGGTCTTGTCTAAATCATTCCTTGGTAGATGTTCTTTGTATCTTTTCAAGAAAGACCTGCCAGTTTGACCCAGATAGAAACAATCACAATCATCACATGACATCCTGTAAACACCTGTTTTCTCTTCTAACGGGAATGGTTGTTTTATGCGTAACAAATTAGAAATATTATTATTTGTTTTAAACGCGACTTTTATATTAAATTTAGAAAACACATTGGATATAATGTTAGGTAAAAGGCTACCGTACACTGTCGTTATATACTTTTTATTATTATTTTTATTTTTGTTAACTTTATTATCATCGATGGTATTATGGTGGGATCTAGTTTTATATAAGTGTCCCACCATAATACCATCGATGATAATAAAGTTAACAAAAATAAAAATAATAATAAAAAGTATATAACGACAGTGTACGGTAGCCTTTTACCTAACATTATATCCAATGTGTTTTCTAAATTTAATATAAAAGTCACGTTTAAAACAAATAATAATATTTCTAATTTGTTACGCATAAAACAACCATTCCCGTTAGAAGAGAAAACAGGTGTTTACAGGATGTCATGTGATGATTGTGATTGTTTCTATCTGGGTCAAACTGGCAGGTCTTTCTTGAAAAGATACAAAGAACATCTACCAAGGAATGATTTAGACAAGACCAAATCTAATTATGCACGCCATCTAATGATGCATAACCATAATTACACAGATTTCAATACTAATTTCAAAGCAATCCATGTATGCGGTAAGGGTAGGTTAATGGATGCTCTCGAGGAGTTTGAGATTTTAAATCATTTAAAGACAAGAATATCAACAATAACAGTATATTAAACGAACAACTAAGGTTTCAATCTCACTCACTATATGATACAGCCCTAAATATAATCGCGCATGACGGTAATGACTGGTGATAAGGATTGACTTAGTTTAATTAGTGGCTCGACAACTACACGCACGGTCGGACCGGTCCAACGAAGCCGAAGTTACATCGTGTTATGTGTATGCCAACGAAGCCGAAGTTACATCGCGTTATGTGTATGTCGTTATTGTGATTTAGTAAATATGTGCAAATGTGTTTTTATGTGAATTTTAACATTTGACGAGGATTACTGATGATGTGACACATGTCACGAAACGCGTCTATATAAAAAAGCTAGAACGAAGTCACTGATGGATACAAGGTAATTAAATTATTGCGAATGGTGATAATTTCATGGATAACAGTGCGAGAAAAATGCAAAATTTTTACTTATTTTATTGAGTGTAAGACACCGCCTGATCCGGTTTGATGAATTCATCAGCTTCACACAGCAAATCATGTGTAATGACAGAAGGACGACCTGTTCGTTCTACACCAAGGACGTTCTCTCTCCCATTGTATTAAAAATGTGACAACATCGCCATACTGATGATTCATCCACCACGTCACTGTACACTTCATTGATCTAATCGTAAATGTCGCACAGTGGCATATATCTCGCATGAAGAAATCGAATCTCAGACATCACTTTCCATGCAGCAGGATTCTCAATTTTTTTAAACATTTGAAACATGCGCAAAATCAACAAAATGGTTAGGAACGCAATGAAACTTCACACAGACTAATTAGACACAACAATGAGAATGACTGAACAGGAATAGACATGAGCAGAACCATTGCGCGCTCTGTGTGCGGAAATGGGTATTACTTTCCAGACCACCCTCATATATTGTCAAACTAACAAATTGATAGAATGAACACTCAACAAGATATTGGCACAGCCAGCAAAACCAACAAATCAACAAACTACTCTACTACACTAAACATGAAGTACCCTACACAGAATTCCCAGGACTAAATGCTGTTACACCAGAACTGCAGTCGGACCAAAAGACAGTCTTGTTGTTGTTGAGAAATGTATGAACAAAATATCCTTCCTTCTGAAGACCAATGAGTATATGATGTACCTTGTGCTGACAGCTAACTAAATCAGCCAATCCAACCACCACATAAGCCAATGGGCCAGGAATGTAGGTTTCCACTTGACAAATCCTTAAAAATATATTCAAGACTGGGTACCACTGGATTCAACCTTGGTGCACAACATATGAACAAGACTGGCTGCAATGTAAACTACTGGCCATCACGGAGCTGCTGCAGGGACAAGATGGATACAGCTAAAAGCCATTTCATGGTATGAAAGAGAGTAGTCACAGACTTTAATCTAACTTAATTTTTCTAAATTAAAAATTTCTATGGCTGCTATTTTCACCTGTAAATTGGTGTTATGTAAAATTATTTTTGTTCAATTGTTTTGTTACTTTTTGGGTTATTCCACTTATTGACTATGACTAATGATTAAAGCCCGGATTCACATGCAATTGCATCTTTTTTTTGCTAGTTCGTAAACAGCCAGTGACAAGTTATTTATCCGAATCGGGATGTGTTGGTCATTTTAACATACATTTTATTTTGCACAAAATTGCACGTTTTGGGGGTTACTGCATAAAATTGCATATTCTGTAGTTTTAATGCACAAAATTGCATTTACCTGTTTTTCGAAAATCAGCTGCGTGATAGCCAAGCGCGAAACATACACGCAGATCGTAAACAAAGTTGAGAACAAAATCAGCACGAAGAAATTCATGGAACATCAAATGATGTAAACATGCAACAACCGAAGGAAATAGACAAAAATTTTCACTCGCTCGGCTGCTAGTAAAGATGGCTCAACTGCCTCGTTCGTTCCTAGAATTTTGACCCAGAGCAAGCAGGAGCCGGGTTTATTCTTCCAAGAATTTTTGAATTCTCTATTTCCCCTTCTCACTGTTCTCTTCTCAGAGCGATGATTTGTTTAGTTTTCAGTTGTCTGCCTCCGGAACAGTACGTGTTTTTTCGTTTTGCGTGAATCTATTAATATGCCTAAAACGGCAAGCAGTCTGAGCTCCAAGATAAGAGGATAGATTGAAAAATATCTGGAGCTGAAAGCTGATGGGAAGACGATCTACTGTGTGCCTTGTGATAAGGCTGTAGGCAGCGAAAGAAAATCACAAGTCGATGCTCACTGCAATTCGAGTAAGAGCATTCTCCACCCAGAAGTTCTACCAACCCCATTTTTAAATTTCAGTTAAAAAACTCATGAAAACAAATCATGAAACTGTTTCCCGTTTTATTAACGATAGTTTAATGAATTTTTTTGAAGAAACTACATTTCAAGATAAAAAATTTTGCTCTTCATTACTGATGCTGCTCCTTACATGGTAAAAACTGGAACCACATTAATAGTGTTTTATTCAAAAATGATTCATTTAACGTGCATGGCACATGCCTTAAATCATGTAGCTGAGAAAATTCGTGAAGTATTTCCTGACGTAAATAAATTGATAAATAATGGGATAAAATTTTCCTTAAAGCTCCCCATCGTGTATCTGTGTATCGAGATAAAATGGATTGTCCTCTTCCACCAGAACCTGTTATTACTAGGTGGGGGACATGGTTGGAAGCCGCGTTGTTTTATTCCGATAATTTTTCAAAATATAAGGAAGTTATTGCTGAACTTGAGAAAGATGCTCAATCTGTCACAAAAGTAAAGGCCATTTTAAAAACAACTTCCATTACTTCCGATTTAGCGTTTATTCGTGCTCACTATTCCATGCTTTCAGATTCAATTAAGAAACTTGAAGAAAGAAATCTTTCATTAAGTTCACAAATAGAAATTATAGAAAAAACAGAAAACCAGTTTAAAATAATAAATAATGAAAAAGGTTTACTAATTTACAATAAATTCAAAAATGTCATTGAAAAAAAAATCTGGATTACAATACTTTAACAAAATATAACAACGCTCTTAATGGAATAGATGTTTCGTTAGAAATAGATCCAAAAATCCTAAGCTGTTTCAAGCTGTGTCCAATGACAAGGGTTGATGTCGAGCGTGTATTTTCTCAACTCAAATGTTTTAAGTGACTGACGATTTAGCTTTTCAGAAGATAATTTTGAAAAATACATTATTGTTAATTTTAACAAAATGTTAAGCTAAACTTTTTATTATTAATTTTAACAAAATGTTAAGCTAAAAAGCCTGAATATAAACTTAATAGTAAGTAAGTTAAAAATGTAAATTCGTGTTTATTAAAAATATTTTTAGTAACTTTATTTGGACTTTTGGACAAACAAAGTTTAGTAAACTTTAATTCAACAGCCATCTATTATAAACAGGAATAAAAGTAAAATCTGAGTATATATACCTAACAAAGTGGTAAATGGTAACAATTGGTATTTGTTGTTTTTTAGACAAAATTATTCTCCTCTTACTATGGTCTGAATCAGTAAGTTTTAAGATGAAAGCTATTATTTCCATATTTTTAAGGACGTGGGACCAATGTCATGTTAGTTTAACTCAATTTTATGATTTGCATTTTATTTTGCACAATCTAAAATTTTTACTGCACGATTTCAAGTTTTTATTGCACGTTCTGGAATTTTTTACTGCACGAAAATCCGGGCTTTACTAATGATATATAAAATAAGTGTGGTTTGGTCCATAGGATGGAAACCAAGGCCAACTAATCTTGTTAATACAAACAACTTGAAGGTGCTCATCAGCCTTCATAGTGATATTCTTAGCATATATTACATCGAAGGTAATGGTTTAATGCCAAGTATGCTAAATGCATTAAGGAATATTGTCTCCACAGTTTTCAGTAAATATATCCTTGCATAAACCAGTGGCAGCAAATGCGGGAGTGGTTCCTAAAATAACAAGACACGGACTTTATTACAACAAAAAGGCAAACTCCTGTAAATAACAAATGAAAAAAGTAAAAATAATAGTAAACAAAATATCTAAAATTAGTAACTCTGGTAATTACAATTTATTTCTTTAATAATCTTACACAATTTATTATCCACCTACATTAGATTATTTTAAAATTATGTGTGGTAGCACCTAATTTTGTCTGTTTCCCTTGTGGTCAAGAGAAAAACTAATTCTGGGTAGAAGAGTTCAGACCCATTAAAGTGAACAATACTTATTAGCCATTACTGTAGTAAGCTGCAACTAAAGTAGCCTTCCTTATTTTTTTAAATAGTCCCTTTTTCAGAGCCTCATTACATTTTTTTCTAAGAGTATTGAATATGTAATTTTCACTTTTACATAACAATTGTTAGGGGGAGGAGGTCCATGGTTGATATTTTTCAACTACACTGATTACATTAAAAATAAAATC
Source organism: Magicicada septendecula (assembly GCA_034769895.1). NCBI lineage: Eukaryota > Metazoa > Arthropoda > Insecta > Hemiptera > Cicadidae > Magicicada > Magicicada septendecula. The sequence goes on along the minus strand of CM068367.1, from coordinate 117,964,891 downwards.
CCCCATATCCAGCATTCTAGCAGAAGTCTTCCTCCAACACTTAGAAAAAACAAAAATACTCACAAACAATGACAGACACTCACATAAAATACTATATTGGCACAGATACACTGATGACATTCTAATACTATACAGGGGAAACAAAAGACAATGTGAACAGTTACTAACGCACATAAACAAAATACATAAAAACATAACCTTTACTGCCGAATACGAACACAACAATACCATAAACTTCTTAGACCTCTCCATCACAAAACTTGAACACAGGCACAAATTCAGTATATACAGAAAACCGACTACAACTGATACACTAATACACAACTCCTCCAATCACCCAATACAACACAAACTAGCTTGCCTTCAGAACCATGATACATAGGCTTAACAACATCCCCTTAGATGAAAAAGACTACAAAGACGAACTAAACACGATAAAATATCTAGCAGAATCTAACGGATATGACAGAACAATAGTCAGTAAACTCCTACACAAAACAAACAACAGACAAAGACAGCAAACAACAAATTCATAACATTATTTTTTTTGTTAAACAAAATTCATAACACTAACATACATCAACAAACAAACTGAAAAAATAGCCCACAAATTCAAAAAAGCAGGATACGGAATCGCTTACAAAACTACTAACAAAACAGAACACACACTATCAAAACACACACACAAAGCACAAAACAAATTCGATCTACCCAGTGTTTACAAACTAAATTGCTCAAATTGCAACAAATTCTACATAGGCCAGACAGGACGTAGCTTCAAACAGAGATACATTGAACACACAAAGGCACTCCACTCCACTACAGAATCCACCTCATTGAAGCAAACCACACATACAAAAACATCGACAATAACATGAACATTCTACACGTACACACAAAAGGCCGAAAACTAGACACTCTAGAACAATTGGAAATATACAAACACACGAAAACAAATAAAAACGACATCCTAAACGAACAGACACAATTCAACTCACATGCATTATTCGAACATATCTCACCCCACACACACAACATCGATCTTTCGAAATTCGATTCCGTCGCCCACAACAGGACGGACAGCACTACCAGCGGCAACCTCTGAAGAAGCCTTTTAAAGGTGAAAACCGGTTCAGGTTGTAAGGTAAAACTTTATGTTTTTACTTATAAAAAACTTTGTGTTCCGAGTTACAACTTTAATGGGGTTAATTATTATGCTAACTGTGATTAATTAATTATGTAAATATACTAATTGCATAATGAGATCGTGTAATCACTCAATTAGGTTACTCATATCAACTGATTGAAGCTAAGTGACACGTTAGTTCCTTTATGTTAGCATAATTATTGCATGGAGACTCTAATTGTTGTATACATTAATAAAACTACTATAAATCATTCAAGTGCCATTACTTTCTTGTTCTGAGGTAACTTGACAATAATGAACGCATATATTCTGGATAAAATAACACTTATTTATTTAACATCATATCATTAAATAAAGAGACTTCAATATATAAAATATGGATGATTCCCTGTAAATACATTCATAAAAGGAACATAAAAGAACACATGTATATATATCAAATTACAATGCGAATCCAATACGTTGTTTGCTGGAAAACATACACATACATACATAATACAATCGATATATAGAAAACACAAATAGTCAAACAATAAATCTTATACTAATGCGTTCATTGCTTGCCTCAGATGAATAGCGTTAATTATTTTATCATATTTAATTTAAATACTCAAGGGGTGTTTCTTGAAAAGAGACAGGACAGTAGAGTTCTTATGATAAGATTAGCATAAAGATTACTTGTAAAGCGATTTATCCGATATTTCCATCGGAGTAACTCCTTCTCGTTGCTGGTCCATGTGTGGGAAGCTGCGTAGCTGTGATGTCACTAACACTCAACACACGCGGAACAGATTCACTCGCGCTGTGTGTGTATTCTGTTGATTCGGCTGTTACTGTTCGAGTTATGAAATCATGTGTCGTGTGGGTAAGTTCATCATTAACTATGGTGTATATATCTGTCTGTCTATTGTTGAACTTCTTGTGTGTACATTAATGTTTAGCGTCTTTGATGCCGTGGTGTAATTATTCCAAATGATATTGTATCGCTTCGCCGCACTGTACAACGTTACGATTTCGTTGTCCGGTTTTACATTAACAATAGTTCTACGCGTCGGTTATTGATGAAAGTGCGATTGGTTAGTTCAGTTCTGAATTTGAGTATAATAAAGAACTCTATAATTATTAAGCACTGGCGTATGTCGCATGTACACGCCACTATCGAAATGTCTAAGTCACTTAATTATATGTCGCGTAGCAGAGTTTCAAAGTCCCACTGCTGTCCGTATGTTAAACGAACTTTGTATTAAGACTGTTATAAAATGTATGAAGATTCTTAAAAGTGTATGACGACCGACTGTTGAAAGTTAAAAAAAAGACTGTCGAAAATTATAAGTAGACTGTTTAAAAGTACGTGAAGACTGCTCAAAGTATATGATTAAAAATTTATGAAAGACTGTCCTCCTGCGTGCTCTGTAAACAGTTTTTATCAAGCATCGTTTACCACAATGCACTCTTCTGGAAGACACGCCTCAGGTCGAACATGATAGGACAGAAGATCTCCTACCCTTATGCCAGACTATCGTTCTTTACTTCTCATTCGACGTTCCCGTTGCCATGATGACGACGGTCCTCTCCACCTGTTCTCTGGGTAGATGCTGGGTTGTGATTGGGTATCCTGTCTCCCCACGAGTTCGCGTCGAAAGCCTCCGTACTCTTTCCTAGAACAGGAGCAATTTCTTGGTCGTCCATCATGTCTTTGTCTAAGCGTACTCCGGATCTCGCTGCAGTTCTCACGCAAACAATGTGTCGTATTTTGTTATTGTTTCGCTGTCCTCGACCCCTTTCCGATCGCTGTCCTGGCGCAGCGTGTCGTCGTTTCCAAAACGGCACTCTTTCTCCCTGTCGTAAATATCAGTTGTCGCCAGTAAGACGTTCCCCTGCTGTGCACAAGTTCGATTCTATTCTTTTAGATATTGATGTCCGTTCTCATACAGGGTACCTACCATTGTGTGTCTTACGCCCTTTTCTTACTACTGGTACACTTCAAATTAACCCGGCAGTGTGTCCGTCACAGTTTCTCTCTAAATTGGTACTTGACACAGTTTCTTTTATTTTACATTTTGCAGGCTGTAAATCTCGGTTTAGTCGAGTCTGTCACGGCCAACCTTGTTCCCTATTGTAAAGCTATGTGAAGCGTATTTGTATTGTCCGAAGCAAACGTTCACTTGACACCTCGTCACACTGTTCCTTATTTATTGCTCGTGGCCTGTGTAGGGGTGTCTTGCTGAATGTAACGTCTTTTCGATCATACTAAAAATTTTTAATTCTTGGTCGTTACATAAGTCCCCAAATCGGATTGGATGTTGGATCAGCAGAAGACACTCTAATCCGATTTCTGCGCTCTGTGTTTGTTGTAGGAGTCCCCTCTGATAAAGTCGCGGTCATTGACCTACTTTCCTCTGCTTGGGGTATACGGGTATATATTCCCTATATTTTGTTGTAAACTAACTCTGGGAATTTATTACCGTGCATCTGAGGAAGGATGAATGCATTTTCACACATTTTGCATATCTAATTAGATATGGGATTATTTACAATAAGAATAATAGCTGTGGATGGCTGTGTCATCCGCTTATAACCTAATACATGAAATAATGGTTTTCGACATGAAATGCAATTATTCATGTATTGTTTAAATATCGTTACGATAGTTAATGTCCTTAGTCTATCTTGAACATTTAAAACACAATTTACGAACCTGTAAATACATATTGATACATTCACTATTTGTTATTGAGTATCACTCACAATATGTATTACTAACATCTATACTGATTATATTGATTATAAATTTATATACATTATTTAGGAACAATTAACAATTCATTTGAAATCATTATGATTATAGATAACTTTGCTTTATATCACTCAGATTTGATTAATTAATCTAACATCATCATGTGTCTATAAAACTCGTTATAACGTCTTTGGCAATTTATTGCTGCACATTCGATCGAACTTTTCGCATCATAAGTGTCCTTTCTATTGAAATTTCCATTAACACTGGTTATACACATGTAATTAATGTCATTAGATTGTCACATCGTGACTTAAGAACTCCTTGTACAAAAAATCTTTAAATTATACGCTAATAAGTTATACATCATATCGATTAGCTAGTTGGACCGGTTTTCGCGGGACATTCACCTTATGTGTTGGTCCGTCTTCTATAGTCCACTAGTCTAACTGCCGATGCAACTTTCGTTTTCCTTCGAGACTTGTACTCTCTTACTTACTTCTTACTTCTTCCTACAGGCGTCCAGCTTCAACTGTAGCCGATAGCCCGATGTCCATGGTAGATCATAGAAGCGATAGCCCAGTACTTCTTATTGCTCATGATTTCTTGCCATCCCGACACTTGCATCCTTAAGATATCCCTTGCGGCAATCGGGTAATGACATTTTATAAGTATATGTTAATAAAACCTTAAGTCGGTCAGGATGTTCTCGTCTCACCAATGGTGAGACACGTCGAGAATCCTGAAAAGGACTGTTTGAGAGGCTCATTTTGTTATTCGCTTCGTTCATGGGACTTTCACAAGGAAAGCTAATGCTGGTGTTCAGTTCACTGTAAACAGCTATCCAGGGGCAGGACGAGGACCAACCAGCTCACCCCCGAGACTTGTACTCTCATCCCATAGTATTTCTTCAGCAACCGTACGTTGAAAATTCCTCTCACTTTCCCATTGCTATCGCACTCAGTGAGCTCGTATGTTGCGTCACCAAGGACGCGATTAACCTTGTATGGTCCGGTGTATAACTCGAAAAACTTGTCGATCCTTTTCATTGCGGCGTCGGATTGGTGGTAGCTCCTTAACAGCACCTTATCGCCGGTAGCAAATTTAGTAATATTCTTACCATCATTGATACGTTTAGCATATTTCTCTCTTTTTTCTTTTATTTTTACAAACACGTTGATATTTGAATTGTGTTTATTGTTGATGACATCTTTGTCCAGCCACCTCTCCCATGCGCGGGTCGGCTTCTTTCCTAATTGCGCCTCATGGGGGGTTATTTCTATTGTTTCGTGGTATGTTTCATTGATACATGTCTCAATCAATCCGACGTATCTTGACCACTTACTATGCTGATCGTGTACCAGGATCCTGAATAGATTTCCAAGTTGGCGGTTAATCCTTTCCGCTAAGTTCGCTCGAGGATTCCTTATCGCCGTATATCTTGGTTGTATTCCCAGCTCCTCGAGACCTTTGATCCATTTTTCCGCGGTAAATTGCGTGCTGTTGTCGGTTAAAATGACTTTCGGTCGTCCAAACTTCGCACAGTAGTCGTTGATTCGTCGTAGTGTCGTGGTGGTTGTCGCTCTTCTTAATGTGAATAACTTGACAAACTTTGTGAAGTTGTCCACCATGACAAGTAAGTATTTGACGCCTCCTGTACCAGTTGGTAAGGGTCCATAGTAATCGACGCTCACGACGTCACCTCTAGCTGATGGTATCATAGCCTTTGTTCCACCAAACAGCATCCTGTTGTTCGTATCCTTGTACCTTTGACATGAGTCACAAGTTTGGATATATGCTTTCACTTTCTTGAACAAGCTGTCAATCGTGAAGTGCTCCTGTAACATTTTTATACACCTTTTCGGGCCTAGGTGTACATTTGGTGTATCTCTGCAATTAGGTCCTTCGACACGCTGTCAGGAATGTATAGTTTCCATTCGCCACGTTGTCGTCGGTACAACTTATTGTTAACAATTTTATAAAATTTGCTTAATTTATTATCTACATCGTTATTCTTAATCTTATCTATAAGTGTTCCGAGTTAAGCATCTTCATTTTGGTATTTGCCGATATCTCTAATTAATTTACCTATTTGTTGACCCATTTTAATACTTAGGTGATTAATCAAATACTCGTGCGTTTCCTCGTTTGTCTCCTGTTGTTCCGTGTCAGCCGGGTATCTACTCAGTATGTCCGCAACGACATTATTCTTTCCTTTACAGTGGATAATGTCAAAATTGTATTCCTGTATGGCGAGAATCCACCTTGTAATTCTGGAGTTGTTTAAGTGGCACTTGTGCATGAATGTTAATGCTTTATTGTCCGTGATAATCGTTAGTGGCTGGCCAAGTATGTACATTCGAAACTTATCCAGACATCTAACGATACTTAGGAGCTCTTTCTCCGTCGTGAAATAATTGCGTTCTGCGCCCTTAAATGCCTTGCTTGTAAAAGCTATCACGCCAATTTCTCCTTCTTCATCGATCTGGTAAAGCTGACCACCATACGCAAAATTACTAGCGTCACACTGAATATAGTACCTTTGGTTCGGCCGTGGGAACCGTAGAGTTACTGTGTTTATAAATAAATTCTTGACTCTCTGGAAACACTCGTCCACTTCTCTTGTCCATGAAAACTTTCGTCCTCCTTTCAGCAGTTCATGTAAAGGTTGCGTTGTTTCTGCGTATTTACTCGAGAATCTATTGTAAAAATTGGTAAGACCAAGGAAACCTTTGAGTTGTTTTATATTCTTTGGTGCTGGGAAATCCATAATCGCCTTTACCTTGTCATCGGTTGCTTGTGTCCCTTTTGTTGTAAGGCGATAACCAAGGAATGAGATTTCTCGTCTGAAGAATTGTGACTTGGTGAGGTTGACAGTGATATTTGTCTTATTGAGGTTGTTTAGCAATGTTTCTAAATGATTTAAGTGTGTTTGTATATTATTGGAGTAACATAAGCAGTCGTCCACGTAGATGATCGTGTTCTTCTTGACTTCCTCCTCGAGAGCCACATCCAATCCACGTGTCAACGCCGCACAGCTGGTGCTAAGTCCAAATGGTGTCACAGTGAATCGGTAGCACCTCCCTTCATGCATAAACGCAATGAAATCCCTACATTCTTGTTTTAATGGGACTTGCCAGAAGCTACTGGATAAATCGACTGTCGACAAGTACTGCATATCACCACATCTAGCCAATATCTCATTTACCGGGGACACTCCTTCGTAATCGGGTACAGTCACGCTGTTCACTTTCCTTGCATCAAGGCACAGGCGAACCCTCCCATCCTTCTTGATTACTGTCACGATTGGATTGACGTACGGGCTGGCGCAACGTTCGATTACTCCATATCGTAACATCCGGTTAATCTCCTCGTTCACCTTGTCTCTGTAAGCAAGCGGCACAGGCCACCCTCGTTGAAAGTAAGGTGTCCTGTCCGTAACGTGAAACTCATGCGTGTAACCCTCTATTCTTCCCGGGCACTCCCTAAAAACATTCCGGTTCCTTACCAAAATCTCCTTCAGGCGTTGCAGTATTCCTTCATCCACGCAGTCTATGCTCCCAATCTTTTCATTGATGCATCGCAGTACTTCCTCTTCTTCTTCACTGTTTATCACGTCAATATTCATGATTGGTATAATGTGCTCCTCATCATCAGTGTCGCTTTTTAAACTAATTACTTTGTTTCCGATGTCGAGGCGACACCCAACTTCTTGTAGAAAACTAATTCCTAGTATACACGGTTTCACTAATTCTGGTATTATCAAAAACACACATTCATATCGGATACCATCAATCTCAATGTCACACAATATTTGTCTCTTAACTAATTTGGATTTATTTCCTACAGCACTTATTATAAATGTATTTGTTACAGGTAGTGTCTCATATGGTTCTATACTCTTCTTATGATTATTAAACCACGTCTCCGATAATCCGTTGACGAGGCAACCAGTATCAAGCAAAGCTTGTACAATTATATCATTATTAAATTTAATAGTAATTTCGGGACATTTCAATATATGTTTATTAATAATCTCGTCGTCCTCTTGTAGTAGGTCCTTTCGTAAATCAGGTAATAATATATTTACATTCTCACTCGGAAGTAAGTCGCTTAAAAATTCTATCTTATTCTCTAGTTTGACATATTTTTGTTGTTGTTGTTGTTGTCGCTGTTACATTGGGGTGGTGTGCCCTTGTTACCTGTTGTTGTCGCCCTTGTGGTGGTGTCAATGACCGTCCTACTAGGGCCCGCCTCTGCTGGCGTAAACTGCACCGTATTGACGTATTGTTTGTTGTCAAAACGACCCCTTGGCGGTCGGTCGCTTTCACTTTTGTTATACTGTCTTTCCCTCTCTCTCGGGTTGTTCTTTCCCTCGTTGTAGGGTCTATAATGTGGCCTGCGATCATTATCTCCGCTTGATTGTATACTCGTAAATTCCGTAATCAATGCTTCAAAATTCGGTATACTTGTGATACCACGTGTGACCACGGCGAGCTGCAAATCCTTTCCAAAGTGACGAGCTAATTTTCGGATAAGCTGGGTATTGGTTAATGCTGGTGACAGTTGCCGGCTTTCCAGTAAAATTCTTTCTACATACTGGACAGCTGTGATTGGTCCATTCCACTCATATCTGCCGTACTCCAGATTGTCGCGTATATTGTCCTGGCGTTCTTGACCCCAGTACTTCAAGGTGAAGGCTTCTTTAAACTCATCGTACGTGGAGATTTGATTCCGTATGACACGCCACCATATTCCAGCGTCCATCTCCAAGTGTCTCCCGATCCATTTAATGTCATTGTTGTTGTAGTACTGTTCTTGGATCTCTGACAATTCCTTCAGGAACTCCATTGGGAACCTGTCAGTGCCGTTGAACTTTAACTCTGTATGTGTGTGTCCGTTAATTCTACTGATTATCCCCGACTCACCTTCAATTAGCTGACGCTGTAGTCGTTCTATTTGTGACTTCAATTCGTTGATTCGAGTGGTTTTCTCTCTGGTGCTCTCATCTACCTCACTGATCTTCTGCTGCAGTGTGTTGTTTACGTCTCCCTGTTCCTGTTGTAATTGTCTTACTGTTTGGAATAGTTCGACTCTCAATTCCTCCTGCTTCTTGTGATTTTCTTTTGCGTGTGTTTCTACTCTGTTGTGGATCTTTTTGATGCTTGTTTGAGTATTTTGGGCAACACTCTTTAGTTCCTGTCGGTCTAATTCTCTGGTTTCTCGTACCTCTTCGAATTTCTTGTCGGTGTCGTCCTTTAACTCTTTTATGATCTCGTTGTGCTGCTTCTGGACCTCGTCTATCTTCTTGTCATAATTATTTATATATTCACGCATTTCTGCGCGTATTTGTGTAAAATTTTCATTCTTCTTCTCGAACTTTTCATTAATTTCTTCCTTTTGCTTTTCAAACTTTTCTTCTAGTTTCTCGAATTTTCCATTCACTTCTCTAAAATTTTCATTAATTATTCTAAGGTTTTCACTAGCCTCTTCCTTCTGCTTTTCAAACTTCCTACTCATAAAGTCCATTAATGCGCACAACGTCACCTCTTCCTGCGGTTGTTGTTGGGACTCCTGTCCCCGCGCTCTGACGTCTGACGTCTCCTCGGTCATTTGTGAATAGGTTGGTGATTCCTCTCGTTCAACACCAGGTACTCCCTGTTGGTTATTAATATCAAAATTCATGGAATCTGTACTACTGGTCGTCATTTTTGCAGCCTTACTCCGCGTTAACATTCAGTCCAACTAGCTTCACACTAATAATATTTGTTCTTACAACTAACATGAAATATTAATATATACGCTTATCCTATCTCTACTGCCTGCTCTTTGCCCCACGTTGGGCGCCAAATACAACTTTAATGGGGTTAATTATTATGCTAACTGTGATTAATTAATTATGTAAATATACTAATTGCATAATGAGATCGTGTAATCACTCAATTAGGTTACTCATATCAACTGATTGAAGCTAAGTGACACGTTAGTTCCTTTATGTTAGCATAATTATTGCATGGAGACTCTAATTGTTGTATACATTAATAAAACTACTATAAATCATTCAAGTGCCATTACTTTCTTGTTCTGAGGTAACTTGACAATAATGAACGCATATATTCTGGATAAAATAACACTTATTTATTTAACATCATATCATTAAATAAAGAGACTTCAATATATAAAATATGGATGATTCCCTGTAAATACATTCATAAAAGGAACATAAAAGAACACATGTATATATATCAAATTACAATGCGAATCCAATACGTTGTTTGCTGGAAAACATACACATACATACATAATACAATCGATATATAGAAAACACAAATAGTCAAACAATAAATCTTATACTAATGCGTTCATTGCTTGCCTCAGATGAATAGCGTTAATTATTTTATCATATTTAATTTCAATACTCAAGGGGTGTTTCTTGAAAAGAGACAGGACAGTAGAGTTCTTATGATAAGATTAGCATAAAGATTACTTGTAAAGCGATTTATCCGATATTTCCATCGGAGTAACTCCTTCTCGTTGCTGGTCCATGTGTGGGAAGCTGCGTAGCTGTGATGTCACTAACACTCAACACACGCGGAACAGATTCACTCGCGCTGTGTGTGTATTCTGTTGATTCGGCTGTTACTGTTCGAGTTATGAAATCATGTGTCGTGTGGGTAAGTTCATCATTAACTATGGTGTATATATCTGTCTGTCTATTGTTGAACTTCTTGTGTGTACATTAATGTTTAGCGTCTTTGATGCCGTGGTGTAATTATTCCAAATGATATTGTATCGCTTCGCTGCACTGTACAACGTTACGATTTCGTTGTCCGGTTTTACATTAACAATAGTTCTACGCGTCGGTTATTGATGAAAGTGCGATTGGTTAGTTCAGTTCTGAATTTGAGTATAATAAAGAACTCTATAATTATTAAGCACTGGCGTATGTCGCATGTACACGCCACTATCGAAATGTCTAAGTCACTTAATTATATGTCGCGTAGCAGAGTTTCAAAGTCCCACTGCTGTCCGTATGTTAAACGAACTTTGTATTAAGACTGTTATAAAATGTATGAAGATTCTTAAAAGTGTATGACGACCGACTGTTGAAAGTTAAAAAAAAGACTGTCGAAAATTATAAGTACTGTTTAAAAGTACGTGAAGACTGCTCAAAGTATATGATTAAAAATTTATGAAAGACTGTCCTCCTGCGTGCTCTGTAAACAGTTTTTATCAAGCATCGTTTACCACAATGCACTCTTCTGGAAGACACGCCTCAGGTCGAACATGATAGGACAGAAGATCTCCTACCCTTATGCCAGACTATCGTTCTTTACTTCTCATTCGACGTTCGCGTTGCCATGATGACGACGGTCCTCTCCACCTGTTCTCTGGGTAGATGCTGGGTTGTGATTGGGTATCCTGTCTCCCCACGAGTTCGCGTCGAAAGCCTCCGTACTCTTTCCTAGAACAGGAGCAATTTCTTGGTCGTCCATCATGTCTTTGTCTAAGCGTACTCCGGATCTCGCTGCAGTTCTCACGCAAACAATGTGTCGTATTTTGTTATTGTTTCGCTGTCCTCGACCCCTTTCCGATCGCTGTCCTGGCGCAGCGTGTCGTCGTTTCCAAAACGGCACTCTTTCTCCCTGTCGTAAATATCAGTTGTCGCCAGTAAGACGTTCCCCTGCTGTGCACAAGTTCGATTCTATTCTTTTAGATATTGATGTCCGTTCTCATACAGGGTACCTACCATTGTGTGTCTTACGCCCTTTTCTTACTACTGGTACACTTCAAATTAACCCGGCAGTGTGTCCGTCACAGTTTCTCTCTAAATTGGTACTTGACACAGTTTCTTTTATCTTACATTTTGCAGGCTGTAAATCTCGGTTTAGTCGAGTCTGTCACGGCCAACCTTGTTCCCTATTGTAAAGCTATGTGAAGCGTATTTGTATTGTCCGAAGCAAACGTTCACTTGACACCTCGTCACACTGTTCCTTATTTATTGCTCGTGGCCTGTGTAGGGGTGTCTTGCTGAATGTAACGTCTTTTCGATCATACTAAAAATTTTTAATTCTTGGTCGTTACAGAGTCGTTAATGTAATAGTTGTATTTATTAAAAACAATGCAAAGTTAAATATATATATACTTTCTAATACTCTTAACAATTTCAAATTGTATGCTTCTGAATGTGTTTAACCAATAAAGTATGTCTTTTCATACTTTATTTGCAAATGACATAGTCCACAATATAACCGTAATTAATAAAAAAATTATATTTTATTGTCAACCCATTCATTCTGTACAGACTACCTAGGGATATGTGTATATTTACAATAAAATTTTTTTTGTCACGCTGAAAAAAGTTTTTTGTTGTCTTTGCTATAAAAACAGTAGAAACTTCTCTACAGCTACTTGACGTCATGTTGTTAATAAAGCATTAATTTTTTTGCTTTCATAATGTTCAGTAATATCTTGTAAAGACTGCAAAACTACATGAGAAAAGTTACGTTAATAAAAAAGAATCATCCTGTGATCTATTAGAATTATGAGATACAAATATTCTTCATGCAAATAAACACACAGATTTCATCATTTACTAGTTTCAATAATCTCGAAGAATACCGCTACTATTACATTTCCTGCCCAAAATTATAAGATTTGAAAGCTGTACATTTTATTTATTTAGCCAATTACGTGTTAAAGTATTTTCAGTGGTTTGAAATAATAATAATTACATTTTAATTATTATTATTATTATTAATAATAAAGTTATTTTCAGCGGTTCTGCCTTCTTTCTAATAATAATGTCCACCTTATAAAGAAATAAAAAAAGTCGTTTCTTGAATAGAGAAAAGTGTTGAAAGTTGTCACCATGTTTTCATGAACTGTATTGTGCCGTGGGAATTAAAATAGAATCCCACAGCGTACGCTAATTGTTTTTAACCCGTCCATATTTCGCGCGGGCTGACGTCATCTGCTATTGCCAGCTGGATTTTGCCGCGCTGGGTCTGTGAGCAGTGAATTGCTGTATTGTCGCGCTCTGTCGCCGAAATATAGTCAGTTCCGCTCAGCTGTTTCCGTCCGTCTACCTAGTGCTTGCAAGCCAGTTTTCTGTGCATTTGTTCATCACGACGCTTCACGTTCACTAGTCCAGTGGCGAAATAGATCGTCTTTATAATGTGTTCATCCTCTATCATGGGCGAATAGAACTATAAAGTGCCTCTGGTAAGCTTCTTTAGTTATTTAATTGTCACTTAATAAAGGGGAAATGTGTTAAAGTATATTTATTGTTTGGATGAAGTGGGATTAAAAAATGTGTGTGATCCGAGCTGGTTAATTCTCCATTTCAAGCCACGTGGCAATTTTCAAGTAATATGTTCAATGCTAAGTTAAAAATAAAATTCATAAACTATTTACAGTTGTTAATTGATATTCTGTAAAGCAAATGTGGCGAACAAATGTTTAACAAAAACCAGCAATACACTGACAGAAATTAACGTAACTTAAGCCACGTGGCGAAGTCTTAAATGAAAGTAAATTATGTTATGGAATTGTAGCAGCTGTTGTTTAAATAAGAGACAATCATGATATTTTGCAGTGGCATAATTTAATTGTTAATTAATGCACGTGTAGGTAACTTCATTGTATTGCAAGTATAAGGTGCTCATGATTGAATGGTGCATATGTGTGAGGTTAAGGTCGAGCAAAAAGGAGTTGAATTTTTTTTTTGTGTGACGGCGTGTTACAGAAAACATGTGTTTTAGGGTTCCCGCCCCAGCCAAGAGTTTTTGGGAGCAATCTGATGGTGATGACTCAACCTTTCACCATCAACCGAGCAATGCTGACAGGCTCTCCTTTCGCCGTCGGACACACACCAACGAGCCCCGAATTACACCTAGATTAACCTTAATCTTAACTTCTGAAGTAGCAGACAGCAACACCATGGAGCTGCAAGAACCATTTATCAGCATCATCCGATAACATCATAACTCCAGGTGAAAGATTTCATTTATTCAAACTCGACCTCCACGACACAAGTTTTGCTGTGAATAAATAATTACTTTTTTTTTTTTTTGAAGTTAGCACAAGATGATCAGAACTGAACATGCCATTTTATGATGCACCAAGTTAGACTCTAGTGCTTTAGTATGTAATCTTTATTAATAATGTTGATAATTGTTTTGCGGGGCCAGCAAGCATTTACAGACCGCTTGTTCTTTTATCTTTAAACACTGCTTTTTTTTAACTTCTGTTGCCCTAATATAACATGCGCTTTCATGATCTGCCAAACATGTGTAACTTGTGCTCATGTTTTAATATATCACCCTTACTTATTACGAGCTTCATAGTTTTCTTAAGTTGGAGACTTTCACTGACAATCCGTATTTTCCATTTTGGTAATTAATGATTGATTTCACAAATGCTTTCATTCCACCAGTACACGTTAGTGCTAGTTCTTCATAGTTAAAGCCTGCGGGGTGCTGTCGGTCATATTTCTAATTGGGCTTAACTACAATAGTAAATTGTATATAAGAAACAGGCATTTACTGATGTTTTTTGATTATTCATTTGGTCACATTTATTATTAAGAGTTCTTGTTTTTGGGTTCCAGTCGGGCTGTTCATGTTTGCAACCTTGGTGAGCACTTGGTTGTCACTGTTAAATTATTTCATGACACTTACTCCATATATGTATTATTTATTAATTGTTGAGAAGGCACATAAAGATTAATGTGAATATAATTATTAATTGCTGGTATGCCACTTGTAAAATTCACTGTGAATATTATTTATTAATTGCTGAGAAGGCACATAAAGATTTAATATGAAAAAGATTATTAATTGTTGAGATGTTACTTATAAAATTTTATATGCTTGTTGTTTGTTAATGGTTAAAAGGCCACATGGAGATTTAAATGAATGTAACTATTTATTGCTAATATATCACTCGTGGAACTCGCTATAAGTGTTAGTGTTAATTGAATTGTGGCCATATAAAATTTTGACATTTACCTGTGTAACATGTAAAACTATATTGTATAACAATACCAAACACTAAATAAAAGGTTGTTGCGTTAATGATGGAGTCTCCTTGCAAGTCCTGTCACACTGAGCTCAGTACATTTTATGCTTCCTTCTAGACCATGTGTCTAGTCTTAAAATTTAAGGGACGCCGTTTAAAAAAAATTGGGGGGACGTTTCAGTATCTATACAGACTTATCTTGTTATTTTGTACCATCTAGTTGAAGAAACAACTTGATAAATTCCTCATTAAAAAAATACAATTTTTGTCACTTATTGACATTAAGTATAAAAATATATCAGTTTGTAAAAATAAATCTATATCACACAATAAATAAAACAAAATTCCCTACAGCTAATAAGTTGTCTGTGTGATTGTAAAATTATTCAAACTAGTGTCGATTTTTGATATAGAAAAAAGCAAATCTCAAATCTGGTATGTTTACTGGCTGTTTCTGCAATAATTCTGAAACAAATTGCTTGGTAATAACAGATTAATATAATACTCAGAAGGCACAAAGTAACTAGTAATATTTTTTCCTACACATTAATCATTTAGGGACAGTGACCGGAATGAATATACCCATACACCTAGCCTGACTTAATCTCTCACTCAGTATAATTTATCTATTGAACATTAGTCAAAAGCTGCATAAAATTTTTAACAAAATGATAGTATAAATATATACACAGTACACCTCTTTAAAATGTGCCCTTTTACACCACAGATTCAGACATCCTGCAGGTAATCACAAGTACTCTGATCTTGTTTTATTTAGCTGTAGCAGTTTATAGTTTAGCTGCAGTGGACTATACTATCTTAATTACGAGGGCTATCCAGAAAGTAACAGACGTTTTGAAATAAAAAATTTACAAAATGGAAAAACAAAATTTTATTATATACATTAGAAATGTACACTCTTAAGCTATTTTTCTACATAATCGCCATTCAAATTAAGGCACTTATCATACCGTGGCATAAGTTTTTCAATACCGTCTCTGTAGAAATCTGCCGCCTGCGATTTCAACCACTGGTTTACACCGGCATGCAGTTCAGCGTCAGTATCAAAGCGTTGTGTAGCGAGCCATGTCTTCATCGCTGGGAAGAGGTGATAGTCGCTCGGCGCCAAATCCGGGCTGTATGGTGGATGATCGAACACCTCCCATCCAAAACCATCAAAGAGCTCTCAGGTACGATTGGCCGTGTGTGGACGTGCGTTGTCGTGAAAAAACAAAACCTTCGCACTAAGTTTTCCCCGACGCTTGTTTTGTATCGCGCGCCTTAACTTTCTCAGTGTTTCACAATACCTCTCTGAGTTAATTGTTGTGCCATGTTCAAGAAAATCAACGAGAATCACTCCTTCAGAGTCCCAAAACACAGTAGCCATGATCTTTCTTGCTGACAGCGTTTGCAAACACTTCCTTGGTTTCTTGGGAGAATTTGTGTGTCCCCATTCCATCGACTGCCTTTTTGTTTCACTATTGACATGCTTCACCCAAGTCTCATCCCCAGTTACGATATGATCGATAACTTTGTTACCATTTTTGTCGTAATCTTTGAGGAAAGTTAGTGCTGCAGCCAGTCTCTGTTTTTTGTGGTCTTCCGTTAGGATTTTCGGAATCCACCTAGCACAAAATTTGTGGTAACCAAGCTTTTCCGCCACAATTTCATGCACCAAACTCCGTGAAATTTGGGGAAAATGTTTCGAAAGTTCCGTAATCGTGAAACGACGATCTTCACGAATTTTGTCGTTGATTTTCATCACCAGTTCATCAGTCACAAGGCTAGGTCTACCACTGCAGTCCTCATCGTGAACATTGGTACGGCCATTTTTAAAATCGATGCACCATTGCCTCACTCGGCTTTCACTCATTATTTCTTTTCCGTACACATCACAAAGTTGGGGATAAATTTCAATTGGTTTGTGATTTTTTGCCAACAAAAACCTAATCACAGAACGCACCTCACAAGTGGCGGGATTTTCTATTGCAGCGCACATTTTAACACGTCACAGAGAGCAAAGTAAGAGGGGCACAGACCGCACGCTACCACAGCTGGATGCGTACTGAGTGTAGGAACGTTCTGACACCAAGATGGCGGCTCTATCCCCGCCCACCGCCGTGGTCGGTCAAAACGTCTGTTACTTTCTGGATAGCCCTCGTACATCAATTACATCACTACAGAAGTCTATATTAGTTGTTACGCTACAAAATCTCCACCAGAATAACAAATGAAACAACGTTAAGAATTAACAACAACTATGCAGTTAGTAACGCAGAAGATGAGAAAAATACAGTCATTTTAAATAATAAAAAAATAATAAAATATAGTGATGACCAATGACCAAGACGATGACAAGGACAAGACCCCACCCCAAGTGATTGGCATGAATAATGACACGTCAATATCAAATAACTTTATAGATAAAAAGGAGAACATGTTTGATCATAAGAAACATTGAAAGTACAATACCTACCTTGATTAAATATGTAATAAAATAATGTATGTATAACTTCAATATAATACTATTAAATGACAAAGAAATAATAAGTGTTAATTATAAAAATAATGCACATAAATCAAATCAATGAAACCAAGTGATAAGTAGGTACACAGTGAGTGACCAAAAACATTGTGATAAGTGATATACAATAGTGAGTGGTTATAAATATCTATTTCAGAATACTCAATCACAGCGTATACTAAAAGGACAAAAAGTATGAACACTAACGTGAAAGTTAACTCAAATACATGAAATAAACCAAGCGTAACCCATAATCACATGTGAAAACAAAACTAACGTTACATCCCATAAGGGATGAATGATGTTTTATTCATATTTTGTAAACGAAAAATAAGCAGGAGACTCTTAGAGTGACTTAACAATCATTATAAAATATTCACAACAACTTCGTGTTATATATAAAATATAATGTTTGTCTGACTTTGTAAACGATGGACAAGTAGAAGGCTCATGGAGTGACAATAATCAGTATAAAACAATCACAATTATTTGGTATTGTATATGATAACTGATCTTATATTTGAAAGTTGTAATTGATGAAAGAAGAGGAGACTCATGGAGTGAATTGACATACATTGTAAAAGCATTTTCAACAAATGTGTGGTAAATTTTAGGACTATAGATAAAGATGACATGATCATCAAAAGACTTGATACAAACAGTATCATAATATTATTATATGAATACATAGGTTTCAAAAGTTGTGTTAAGAAAAAATATGTAATTAATATTAATTTCAAGAAGTTCCAAGTTAAAAGATAGTCATTATCAAAGTGATTATGTTAACATGTATGTTCATTTTAGTAAAGTTCAGTATCTAAGTTATATTTATACTATGTGGAAAAGAATGTTAACAGTTAAGTAAATTTTGTTCAAATGTTAACTAAGTTTAATTAATAAGAGTCAGTAGATTATATAATGAGTGGGCAGGAATATAAAGTGTTGTAGACAAAAGGTAGCAAAACTAGGTATGAAAATTAAGAAATTGTTAAAAAATAAGAATAGGCCTAAAGTAAAATGTTGAAATTCTCATTAAGTATACAATAATAGAGCAATAGTATATAAAATTGAACTACTCAAAGGCGACTAAATTGTATAAATTACTAATAATTGTAAACCTAGGTAAGCCTAGATCAAAGATAAGATTATTGCAAATTGTAACCAGTAAATAGATTTAAGTGAAACAAAAGGCATGTAAACATAATATAAATAGATAGGGGAATAGTAATATCACACATAATACTAACAAAACTCATTAATAAAAGAAATAAGTACACAAGGCCTATACAGTAAAATGTTAATTCAGTAATTATAGATCACACACTACGCATGTTTGTTCTCAAAATAATTTATAGAAAGAAAGGAATCCAAAGATAATCAAAACAAGTTTATTAAATGAATCATAAACTCAATATTTAAATTAGAAACATTTTCGACAGTTTTATAGAAAATTAAGCTGAATATAACAATGTAATAAGAAAACTAACAACCAATGAGAGGACAGATTTATCGCTTAGTAATGAAAAATACGTTACAAAACAACTAGTTTTTTCCATTTATTGAACTCTCAAGAGAACGGATGAGAAATTAATTGCTCCCGAATAATAATCAGTATAAAACATAAAATAAATGAAAAAACATAATACAGTATAATAGATAGTACATAATACATACATAATACTAATACATAGTACAGTAGATTTAAGTGAAACAAAAGGCATGTAAACATAATATAAATGGATAGGGGAATAGTAAAATCACAAATAATACTAACAAAACTCATTAATAAAAGTGTAACGGGACAGAATTGGGAAAGTTTTCTTTCATGACCCAAGTATATGGTGAACGGACTATAGCCATGAGACTGTCGCGGTGAGGCACTGGAATGCAGACCATCAGCGAGGGTGTGCGGATGCGCGCACCGGTCGGCCAGGTTTCTCATGATAATGTCACGTTCGAATAAATTCCGTCTTGCCTAAGTGTGCAGAGAACTGTCTGTCGTTTCACAGCTGCGGCTCCAGCCAGTTCAGCATTAAGGCTCGCGAGCCGAACTCTATTAAAACTTTAAAAAATGTGTTCTAAATATAGTAAAAAGTGGTGAAGAAGGCGTGCAAACTACAATTAAAAGGTAATACAGCGTAAACCAGAACAGTGAGAAAAAATTAAATCTGTGAAAACATATTTCGGAACAATAGTGAGCAAAAAACCGGACTGAGTTCGACACGTGCCTGAGGCGACCACAGGAAAGTAAAAAATTATATAAATCAACAATTGCTATTAAAATAACCCAAAATAAAGATTATAATAAATGAAGAGATCTCTTAATAAAAAGGGGGGGTAAAATGTGTGAAAGTGAGAGCGAGCGGGTACTGTGTTGTCTTATAAAATAAGAGAAATATTTCATCTAATTATAATAAGTAAATATATTAATTTTTCTATGGTAGGTAAGAATCAATGGAAATTTAAGAAATAAAAAAGAGTATACAAAGAAATGTTAAATAAAACTGAGATAGTTAAAACATGCCAAGAGAGAGTAATTATTATAAAATAAAACACTAAATCACTTGTAGGTTGCGAGTTCATGTGACGACCTTGGGACCCAATGAAGGTAAGCAGTATTAAAAAAAAAAATTCTATTAAATGTGATAATAAAATAGACGATCACAGTTGGAACGACGAAACAGGGACTGTTTGTGCAAATTTAAAATTTGTACAGACCACGTCTACTCACAGATATAATGTGATTTAGAGGTTAAGCAGTAATACATATAAGTTGCGTACATAAAATGATGTTAGGTTAAGTGAGTGGTAGAAAAATAAGTAAGTGTGAAATTTTGTTAGCATACGAAAATTGCATAAAATGGAAATGGAAAATAACGAAAATAAAGTCAGTATGATTGACATAACTGTCACGGGGGAGGTAGAAATGAATTTAGACCCAAATACAGTAAAAGAAAGCATTGTAAACGAATCAGATGATATAAATGATTCAGGAATGGAGACAACTCCAAGCCTGATAGAGGAAAATAATTTGACACAATCTGTAATAATAAATAATGCAGAAGCAAAATCTACTCCCGTAGTAACAAAAATAAAAGAAAAAGAATGGTCAATGGACGATATTATGAATTTTATGAGTAGACGTTTTGATAGTAGTGATGAAAAATTCGATAAATTAAGCAGTGATGTTAATGAATTGAAAGAACAAAATAAGAAATTCGATAGCAAATTTGATGAACAGAGTAAAAATTTTGAGGAAATAAATGTTAAACTTGGTGAACTGAAAATTGATATCAATGCTGTAAAGAATAAATTTGAAAGTAACTTTAACGAATTAGAACGAAATATTGAGAAAATGGGAGTGTGGAGAATAAATACAGGTGAGTGTAACAAGAACAAAAATAGTGAAGAAATAATTAATAACAAGGTAAGTGGTAATTACAGTAATGAGTCTAATATTGAAGTAAAAAGTGAGAATAGCAATGATATAATTGAAAATGTGGTGTTAGAGAGTAAGGTGGTTAATATTGAGAGTGATAATGAAAATTTTGTTGGAGTAGAATTTAATAACGAAGTGTTAGCAAGTGTTAATGAAATTGAGAGAGTGTGATGAAAGGTTAGGCGGGCAAAGGGCAGATTTTCCCCAAGTATATTGTGAAATGGAATTTTCACAAGTGTTGTATGAGGACAGAGTTTCCTCCGGTAGTTGTGTGGAAGACATGGTGTCTTCAAATAGTCCCTTAATTTTTTGTGGTGTTCTTGGAAGTGCCAAGAAGTATAGTAAGTTTGTTGTGCTCTTTGCATGTAGTGAAGTAGGTCAGTGGCGTTGTGACAGGTATTGTGATGAAAGTGATTATGAGAGAGAGAGAATGATGGAGGTATTTAAGTTAAGTAGAAGTTATAAAGAGTTGATAGAGAGGTTAGAATTGGAAAAAATAGATGATAAGAAAGACTTACTTTGTTGTGAAGATAGTGCAGAAATAAATGATGATAATGTTGATAATTATATGGGAAGCTTACCTGTGCTTAGATGTGGAGTATTAGTAGTAAATGATTCTGAAAGTGAGAGGTTAAAATGCTTAAGAGTGATAGATAATGATACAGACAGTGACAAGACCAAAACTAATGATGTAGACAGGCTATATGATTTAATAATAATGTGGGATAATCGGGTTATTATATAAATAACAATGATGTAATTAAAGATGATAAAGGCGCCTTCACACGAGGCCACCATGGTGGCGCCACCACAGATGCTGGTGGCAGCACCACTGGTGGCGTGATCTTTTTGTTCCTGCCACCAAGAAAGCGATCAAGTCTTGAAATGGAGATGGAAGAAATAGCAGCCTCAAGTTTTGGTGTACACTTACATAAAGTCGCGAAAACAGCGCAAAAGAATAAGATATTTTTGGATTCACCCACTCTCACAGGACCAATCTTCCAAAGGGATATTTTGCCTTTTGTTCAATGATCTTCAAAAGCACGAGGAAAATTTTTTTAACTATACAAGAATATCTATAGCATCTTTTGACGAACTGGTTTTACATTTAAAGGATGGTCTGACTGGTATGGACACCAACATGGCGTCATATCATATTCGTTTTACGTCAGATCCCACAGCGCTGGTCTTGATTGTATTTCACATATAAATGTTTCAGTATCAAACATGTAAGACCTTCTCAGAATCGGAACAACGTTCTCGCCTTGTAAAATATTTGAGACTGGTTACAAAAATACAAAATAAAATACAAAATACAAACAAAATAACAAAAGAATAATAATAAAACAAAATACAAACAAAAATAAAATACAACAGGCGAGAGTGACAAAAAATGCTCCTCAAGGAACTGTGAACGGCAATTAACTGTTGACTAGGGATGAGCATTGATAGCCGATGGTCGAACAACATCAATGCTTAACATTCGCTGTTTGATGTTTTTACAATCGATGGTTTCGTTTCTATATTTTTCCTTTGAACACTTTTAACAAATTTGTAATAAAAACTTAGATTTATTGTTAAATTTTCTTTATTTTACATCGACAAATTTTTATTTTAGATATTAATGGTAGATCCTAGGTAGTTGGCTAGTTGGTAAATAGTAAGTACCATGTACATGGAGCTACGTGGTAAAACTAAAAATAGAACAAAACCGTTTTATAGGAGACCGTTACATATGTTTTAACAGTTTCAAAGTTAGCTTACAAACTTACGGAATAACGGTTTACCCTTTACGTTAGTAGTATTTGGTTTTCATTCAGATTTAGTTTTGTCTTTTACAGTTATTTTTCATTCTAGTTTCTCTTTTAATTGTGTTAGTGTTACAATATAATTCAAATAGTTCATATTTGCATTTTTAATATCATCGTCATCGTTCATAATTATCCACCCGTTAATTATGCCACCCAAAAGTAAATTATGGAAACATTTTGTCAAAAATAGTGACAATAAAAGTGCAGTTTCCAATATCGGCTTGAAAACATCGATGTAGTCTGCTCGATATTAATATCGATGTTAAACATCGATGGTTTTTTGGCGATGCTCATCCTCTGTTGACTTGGTGGCGCCGTCTGGTCGCGCCTCGTGTGAAGGAGCTGGTAAGATAGAAGGGAACGATCTGGTGGTGCCACCAACATGGTGGCTTGAAAAATCGCAGCATGTCGACTCACAGTCGGCTGGTGGCGCTGCCAAAACTGGTGGGGCGGCCTCGTGTGAAAGAGCTCATTTGAACTTACGTGTTCACGTGGTGGCGCGGCCATGGTGGCGCCACCTTGGTGGCCTCGTGTGAAGGCACCCTAACTGTTATGTAAAAGTAAGACTAGTTTACGACGATGGGGGTTAAACAAACAAAGTGAATGAACATTTTATTATTTTAGTTTATGGTGATGACCTGGCTAAATTAGGTAATGAGGTGTGGTAAACAGAAAATAATGACAAAAAATTGTAAATAAATTTATAGTGAGATTAATTGTGTTTGTGTTGTAAAATGTATTTTATGTAAACAATGTGTGTGTGCTCATATTATATGTTTTGTAAACAAATGTAGTGATAAGGGAATTTATGATAGAAATAAGTTGTTTATTTTATTTTGTTCATTATGATTGTTAGTATCTAGTTAAGAGGAGTTATAAAGTAAATTAAAATAATAATAAATTAAATAATAATAATAATAATATTATATTAAACTAAACAAATAATGAGGATAATTATGAAATGAAATGAAATTAAATTAAATGTTAATTTAAGGGATTTTGGAATTTTGAAAATTATGATTAAATTAATTAATTGAAAGAGATGATGTAAATTATCTTCAATGTGGATCTTTGGTAAGGGACTTAGATTTATTTCATTATTTGGACAAAATTTAAATACTTTAATTTGATTTGAAATGGTAACGTCAAGCATACAATTAAAGTTGAGAAATGGGAATGAATTTTGTTTAGAAGCAAGTATAAAATATTTATGTGAATTTTATATTAATAATTAACGTGGAGATAGTGTGTTTAATTTGGTAATGAATATGTGTATGCGCCCAGTACTTTGCTAAAGGCAATCCAGTATGTATGTAAGGGGAGATATATCAGTTGAGGATCTGGTATGGTATAAGCCCAGTTATGGAATTTTATCGGAAATGTAACAAGGTTGGGTGGTACTGTAGTGAGTGCCTGTCCGACTTTACGGTGTTGAGATCTCAGACAGAGAAGTCCAGTAATGTCGTTCCGGTGCAGCCATAGTTGCCGAGCTAGGGGGATAGTTTACCCATGAGGTATTAAAGGATTAAAGGGGGGTTGTTGGCACCATATTCTCACTGATCCTCTTAGGGTTAGCAATGAGAGTTTTTCTGCTTCGGCAGAAAACCTCTCATTGGGGGGGGGGTATTGTAACGGGACAGAATTGGGAAAGTTTTCTTTCATGACCCAAGTATATTTGGTGAACGGACTATAGCCACGGGACTGTCGCGGTAAGGCACTGGAATGCAGACTATCAGCAAGGGTGCGCGGATGCGCGCACCGGTTGGCCAGGTTTCTCACGATGTCACGTTCAAATAAATTCCTTCTCGCCTAAGTGCGCAGAGAACTGTCTGTCGTTTCACAGCTGCAGCTCCGGCCGGTTTAGCATTAAGGCTCGCGAGCTGAACTCTATTAAAACTTTAAAAAATGTGTTCTAAATATAGTAAAAAGTGGTAAAGAAGGCGTGCAAACTACAATTAAAATGTAATACAGCGTAAACCAGAACAGTGAGAAAAAATTAAATCAGTGAAAACATATTTCGGAACAATAGTGAGCAAAAAACCGGACTGAGTTCGACACATGCCTGAGGCGACCACAGGAAAGTAAAAAATTATATAAATCAACAATTGCTATTAAAATAACCCAAAATAAAGATTATAATAAATGAAGAGATCTCTTAATAAAAAGGGGGGTAAAATGTGTGAAAGTGAGAGCGAGTGGGTACTGCTTATAAAATAAGAGAAATATTTCATCTAATTATAATAAGTAAATATAATAATTTTTCTATGTTACGTAAGAATCAATAAGGAAATTTAAGAAATAAAAAAGAGTATACAAAGAAATGTTAAATAAAACTGAGATAGTTAAAACATGCCAAGAGAGTGTAATTATTATAAAATAAAACCCTAAATCACTTGTATGTTGCGAGTTCACGTAACGACCTTGGGACCCAATGAAGGTAAGCAGTATTTAAAAAAAAAAATAATAAATTCTATTAAATGTGATAATAAAATAGACGATCACAAAAGAAATAAGTATAAAAGGTACACAAGGCCTATACAGTAAAATGTTAATTCAGTAATTATAGATCACACACTAAGCATGTTGGTCTCAAAATAATTTATAGAAAGAAAGGAATCCAAAGATAATCTAAACAAGTTTATTAAATGTATCATAAACTCAATATTTAAATTAGAAACATTTTTGACAGTTTTATAGAAAATTAAGCCGAATATAAGAATGTAATAAGAAAACTAACAACCAATGAGAGGACAGATTTATCGCTTAGTAACGAAAAATACGTTACAAAACAACCAGGTTTTTTTCCATTTATTGAACTCTGAAGAGAACAGATGAGAAATTAATTGCTCCCGAATAATAATCAGTATAAAACATAAAATAAATGAAAAAACATAATATAAAGTATTGAAAGTAAAGCATGTCTACCAAAAGAAGAATGCGACAAAATTAAAATAAAGTGTAAACGAAAATTCTAAATTTCCGAAAAGTACAAAATCACGATCCAGAAGGAAGGAAATATAACCAAGGACATCCAATATATCAAAATCAACAATACTGAGGAACAGATGAAAAAGAATTTTTGTAAAGTATAACTAAAAATATATTTTCACAAGACAACATACTTGGATTTCGTTGTCCATGACGTGTCCGTTACTTAACTAAATATCACTATAATATTGACGACTCGGAACACAATGTTTTTTATAAGTAAAAACGTAAAGTTTTACCTTACAGCCTAAACCGGCTTTCACCTATAGAAGGCTTCATCAGAGGCTGTCGTTAGTAGCGCTGCTCGTCTTGTTGTTGGCGACGAGAAAGTGTTTCGAAAGATTGAAGCTGTGTGTGTGTGGTGAGATGTGTTCGAATAATGCGTGCGATTTGAATTGTGTCTGTTCGTTTAGGATGTCGTTTTTATTTGTTTTTGTGTGTTTGTATATTTCTAATTGTTCTAGAGTGTCTAGTTTTCGGCCTTTTGTGTGTACGTGTAGTATGTTCATGTTATTGTCGATGTTTTTATATGTGTGGTTTGCTTCAATGAGGTGGTTTGCGAAGGTAGATTCTGTAGTGGTGTGGAGTGCTTTTGTGTGTTCAATGTCTGTTTGAAGCTACGTCCTGTCTGGCCTATGTAGAATTTACTGCAATTTGAACAATTTAGTTTATATACACCGGGTAGATCGAATTTGTTTTGTGCTTTGGGCATGCGTTTTGATAGTGTGTGTTCTGTTTTGTTAGTAGTTTTGTAAGCGATTCTGTATCCTGCTTTTTTGAATTTGTGGGCAATTTTTTCTGTTTGTTTGTTGATGTATGTTAGTGTTATGAATTTGTTGTTTTCTGTCTTTGTCTGTTGTTTGTTTTGTGTTTTGTGTAGGAGTTTACTGACTATTGTTCTGTCATAACCGTTAGATTCTGCTAGATATTTTGTCGTGTTTAGTTCGTCTTTGTAGTCTATTTCATCTAAGGGGATGTTGTTAAGTCTATGTATCATGGTTCTAAAAGCAGCTAGTTTGTGTTGTATTGGGTGATTGGAGGTGTTGTGTATTAGTGTGTCAGTTGTAGTTGGTTTTCTGTATATACTGAATTTGTGCCTGTGTTCTAGTTTTGTGATGGAGAGGTCTAAGAAGTTTATGGTGTTGTTGTGTTCGTATTCGGCAGTGAAGGTTATGTTTTTATGTATTTTGTTTATGTGCGTTAGTAACTGTTCACATTGTCTTTTGTTTCCCCTGTATAGTATTAGAATGTCATCAACGTATCTGTGCCAATATAGTATTTTATGTGAGTGTCTGTCATTGTTTGTGAGTATTTTTGTTTTTTCTAAGTGTTGGAGGAAGACTTCTGCTAGAATGCTGGATATGGGGGAGCCCATGGGTAGGCCGTCGTTCTGTGTGTAGTATTTATTGTTATAAGTAAAGTAGTTTTGTTTTGTGATAATGTTCAGAGTTTCTGTTATTTCATTGATAAGTTCGTCTGGTGTGTTGTTCTGTTTGAGTTTGTTTTGTAGGATGGTGATTGTTTCAGAGATGGGGATGTTTGTGTACAGGTTTTTAATGTCAAAGGAGGCTAATGTGGCGTTACGGGGGATGTGTATGTCTTTTATTTTTGTTACTAGGTCAGTGTTGTTTTTTACTGCAATGTTGTTGTCTATTTGTGTGTGTTGTCTAATAATTTTGTCTAGATATTTTGCCAGTTTGTGTGCAGGGGCATTACGGTAGTTGATAATGGGGCGGATCGGAATGTCTTCTTTATGGATTTTGGGAAGCGCTTGGAGTGTAGGTGCTGATGGTCGGATTTGTTTCATGTAGGGCTTTTGTTTATGTGTCATAATGTGTTTGGCTTTGTTGACTATTTGTTTTACTGAGTTTTGGTATCTGTCGGTGGGGTCGTGTTTTAGTTCTGTGATGTTGTTCTGTTCTATGAAGTCTTGTACTTTTTTGTGTAGGTTGTCTGTGGGGATAATTACAGTCGTGTTGCCTTTGTCAGCTTTTACAAATGTGATGTTGTGTTTGTGTGCCTTTTCCCTCAGTTTGATGGCTGTGTGTATTTCTGAGTTGTGGTTGTTGTTGTCTGGTGTCTTATGTACTCCTATTGTGTTGTTTATATTATGTCTTAATGTGTCTTGATGCTCTGGTGCTGTGTTTTGTATATTTGTTTCTGTGTCAATTATGAGCTTTGTTAGTGTTTGGTTGTTATGTTTGTAATGTATGTTATGTTTTAGGCCTTTATCAAGGAGTGTTTGTTCGTTTTTTGTGAGTGTGACGTTCGTGAGGTTTACTGTACGTGGGTAGAATTTGTGCGAGGGAATTATATCTGTTTTGATTGGTGTCAGGTTTTTTATTTTTCTGTCGTGTTTTGTCTGTATGATATGTATTTGTTTTTTTGTCCATTCATTTGTGTGATGTATTAGTTCAGTCATGTAATTGTGTCCGTACGTGTTGGCGATATGTAGGTGTAGTGTTAATGCTTTGCGGTTAAGAGCGTCTTTTTTCTTATATAGTTGTTTAATTGATTCTTTTATGTATGTTCTTTGTGCGATGTTTTGTGTTATTCGGGCGGCCTGGTTGTTCTGTTTAATTTTGATTTGGGCATATTTAGGTGTTAGTGAATTGTTTATGCATGTTTTGTTGAAATTTATGTGAGCTACAATCTTTCTAACCTTCAAAGTTGTGAACTTGTACGCTTGGACGTTGGCTCGTCTTGCTGAGTTAAATTCTTGGATTTCGTTGTCCATGACGTGTCCGTTACTTAACTAAATATCACTATAATATTGACGACTCGGAACACAATGTTTTTTATAAGTAAAAACGTAAAGTTTTACCTTACAGCCTAAACCGGCTTTCACCTATAGAAGGCTTCATCAGAGGCTGTCGTTAGTAGCGCTGCTCGTCTTGTTGTTGGCGACGAGAAAGTGTTTCGAAAGATTGAAGCTGTGTGTGTGTGGTGAGATGTGTTCGAATAATGCGTGCGATTTGAATTGTGTCTGTTCGTTTAGGATGTCGTTTTTATTTGTTTTTGTGTGTTTGTATATTTCTAATTGTTCTAGAGTGTCTAGTTTTCGGCCTTTTGTGTGTACGTGTAGTATGTTCATGTTATTGTCGATGTTTTTATATGTGTGGTTTGCTTCAATGAGGTGGTTTGCGAAGGTAGATTCTGTAGTGGTGTGGAGTGCTTTTGTGTGTTCAATGTCTGTTTGAAGCTACGTCCTGTCTGGCCTATGTAGAATTTACTGCAATTTGAACAATTTAGTTTATATACACCGGGTAGATCGAATTTGTTTTGTGCTTTGGGCATGCGTTTTGATAGTGTGTGTTCTGTTTTGTTAGTAGTTTTGTAAGCGATTCTGTATCCTGCTTTTTTGAATTTGTGGGCAATTTTTTCTGTTTGTTTGTTGATGTATGTTAGTGTTATGAATTTGTTGTTTTCTGTCTTTGTCTGTTGTTTGTTTTGTGTTTTGTGTAGGAGTTTACTGACTATTGTTCTGTCATAACCGTTAGATTCTGCTAGATATTTTGTCGTGTTTAGTTCGTCTTTGTAGTCTATTTCATCTAAGGGGATGTTGTTAAGTCTATGTATCATGGTTCTAAAAGCAGCTAGTTTGTGTTGTATTGGGTGATTGGAGGTGTTGTGTATTAGTGTGTCAGTTGTAGTTGGTTTTCTGTATATACTGAATTTGTGCCTGTGTTCTAGTTTTGTGATGGAGAGGTCTAAGAAGTTTATGGTGTTGTTGTGTTCGTATTCGGCAGTGAAGGTTATGTTTTTATGTATTTTGTTTATGTGCGTTAGTAACTGTTCACATTGTCTTTTGTTTCCCCTGTATAGTATTAGAATGTCATCAACGTATCTGTGCCAATATAGTATTTTATGTGAGTGTCTGTCATTGTTTGTGAGTATTTTTGTTTTTTCTAAGTGTTGGAGGAAGACTTCTGCTAGAATGCTGGATATGGGGGAGCCCATGGGTAGGCCGTCGTTCTGTGTGTAGTATTTATTGTTATAAGTAAAGTAGTTTTGTTTTGTGATAATGTTCAGAGTTTCTGTTATTTCATTGATAAGTTCGTCTGGTGTGTTGTTCTGTTTGAGTTTGTTTTGTAGGATGGTGATTGTTTCAGAGATGGGGATGTTTGTGTACAGGTTTTTAATGTCAAAGGAGGCTAATGTGGCGTTACGGGGGATGTGTATGTCTTTTATTTTTGTTACTAGGTCAGTGTTGTTTTTTACTGCAATGTTGTTGTCTATTTGTGTGTGTTGTCTAATAATTTTGTCTAGATATTTTGCCAGTTTGTGTGCAGGGGCATTACGGTAGTTGATAATGGGGCGGATCGGAATGTCTTCTTTATGGATTTTGGGAAGCGCTTGGAGTGTAGGTGCTGATGGTCGGATTTGTTTCATGTAGGGCTTTTGTTTATGTGTCATAATGTGTTTGGCTTTGTTGACTATTTGTTTTACTGAGTTTTGGTATCTGTCGGTGGGGTCGTGTTTTAGTTCTGTGATGTTGTTCTGTTCTATGAAGTCTTGTACTTTTTTGTGTAGGTTGTCTGTGGGGATAATTACAGTCGTGTTGCCTTTGTCAGCTTTTACAAATGTGATGTTGTGTTTGTGTGCCTTTTCCCTCAGTTTGATGGCTGTGTGTATTTCTGAGTTGTGGTTGTTGTTGTCTGGTGTCTTATGTACTCCTATTGTGTTGTTTATATTATGTCTTAATGTGTCTTGATGCTCTGGTGCTGTGTTTTGTATATTTGTTTCTGTGTCAATTATGAGCTTTGTTAGTGTTTGGTTGTTATGTTTGTAATGTATGTTATGTTTTAGGCCTTTATCAAGGAGTGTTTGTTCGTTTTTTGTGAGTGTGACGTTCGTGAGGTTTACTGTACGTGGGTAGAATTTGTGCGAGGGAATTATATCTGTTTTGATTGGTGTCAGGTTTTTTATTTTTCTGTCGTGTTTTGTCTGTATGATATGTATTTGTTTTTTTGTCCATTCATTTGTGTGATGTATTAGTTCAGTCATGTAATTGTGTCCGTACGTGTTGGCGATATGTAGGTGTAGTGTTAATGCTTTGCGGTTAAGAGCGTCTTTTTTCTTATATAGTTGTTTAATTGATTCTTTTATGTATGTTCTTTGTGCGATGTTTTGTGTTATTCGGGCGGCCTGGTTGTTCTGTTTAATTTTGATTTGGGCATATTTAGGTGTTAGTGAATTGTTTATGCATGTTTTGTTGAAATTTATGTGAGCTACAATCTTTCTAACCTTCAAAGTTGTGAACTTGTACGCTTGGACGTTGGCTCGTCTTGCTGAGTTAAATTCTTGGATTTCGTTGTCCATGACGTGTCCGTTACTTAACTAAATATCACTATAATATTGACGACTCGGAACACAATGTTTTTTATAAGTAAAAACGTAAAGTTTTACCTTACAGCCTAAACCGGCTTTCACCTATAGAAGGCTTCATCAGAGGCTGTCGTTAGTAGCGCTGCTCGTCTTGTTGTTGGCGACGAGAAAGTGTTTCGAAAGATTGAAGCTGTGTGTGTGTGGTGAGATGTGTTCGAATAATGCGTGCGATTTGAATTGTGTCTGTTCGTTTAGGATGTCGTTTTTATTTGTTTTTGTGTGTTTGTATATTTCTAATTGTTCTAGAGTGTCTAGTTTTCGGCCTTTTGTGTGTACGTGTAGTATGTTCATGTTATTGTCGATGTTTTTATATGTGTGGTTTGCTTCAATGAGGTGGTTTGCGAAGGTAGATTCTGTAGTGGTGTGGAGTGCTTTTGTGTGTTCAATGTCTGTTTGAAGCTACGTCCTGTCTGGCCTATGTAGAATTTACTGCAATTTGAACAATTTAGTTTATATACACCGGGTAGATCGAATTTGTTTTGTGCTTTGGGCATGCG
Organism: Magicicada septendecula; assembly: GCA_034769895.1. Classification (NCBI taxonomy): domain Eukaryota; kingdom Metazoa; phylum Arthropoda; class Insecta; order Hemiptera; family Cicadidae; genus Magicicada; species Magicicada septendecula. The sequence goes on along the minus strand of CM068367.1, from coordinate 117,933,338 downwards.
TTTTGATAGTGTGTGTTCTGTTTTGTTAGTAGTTTTGTAAGCGATTCTGTATCCTGCTTTTTTGAATTTGTGGGCAATTTTTTCTGTTTGTTTGTTGATGTATGTTAGTGTTATGAATTTGTTGTTTTCTGTCTTTGTCTGTTGTTTGTTTTGTGTTTTGTGTAGGAGTTTACTGACTATTGTTCTGTCATAACCGTTAGATTCTGCTAGATATTTTGTCGTGTTTAGTTCGTCTTTGTAGTCTATTTCATCTAAGGGGATGTTGTTAAGTCTATGTATCATGGTTCTAAAAGCAGCTAGTTTGTGTTGTATTGGGTGATTGGAGGTGTTGTGTATTAGTGTGTCAGTTGTAGTTGGTTTTCTGTATATACTGAATTTGTGCCTGTGTTCTAGTTTTGTGATGGAGAGGTCTAAGAAGTTTATGGTGTTGTTGTGTTCGTATTCGGCAGTGAAGGTTATGTTTTTATGTATTTTGTTTATGTGCGTTAGTAACTGTTCACATTGTCTTTTGTTTCCCCTGTATAGTATTAGAATGTCATCAACGTATCTGTGCCAATATAGTATTTTATGTGAGTGTCTGTCATTGTTTGTGAGTATTTTTGTTTTTTCTAAGTGTTGGAGGAAGACTTCTGCTAGAATGCTGGATATGGGGGAGCCCATGGGTAGGCCGTCGTTCTGTGTGTAGTATTTATTGTTATAAGTAAAGTAGTTTTGTTTTGTGATAATGTTCAGAGTTTCTGTTATTTCATTGATAAGTTCGTCTGGTGTGTTGTTCTGTTTGAGTTTGTTTTGTAGGATGGTGATTGTTTCAGAGATGGGGATGTTTGTGTACAGGTTTTTAATGTCAAAGGAGGCTAATGTGGCGTTACGGGGGATGTGTATGTCTTTTATTTTTGTTACTAGGTCAGTGTTGTTTTTTACTGCAATGTTGTTGTCTATTTGTGTGTGTTGTCTAATAATTTTGTCTAGATATTTTGCCAGTTTGTGTGCAGGGGCATTACGGTAGTTGATAATGGGGCGGATCGGAATGTCTTCTTTATGGATTTTGGGAAGCGCTTGGAGTGTAGGTGCTGATGGTCGGATTTGTTTCATGTAGGGCTTTTGTTTATGTGTCATAATGTGTTTGGCTTTGTTGACTATTTGTTTTACTGAGTTTTGGTATCTGTCGGTGGGGTCGTGTTTTAGTTCTGTGATGTTGTTCTGTTCTATGAAGTCTTGTACTTTTTTGTGTAGGTTGTCTGTGGGGATAATTACAGTCGTGTTGCCTTTGTCAGCTTTTACAAATGTGATGTTGTGTTTGTGTGCCTTTTCCCTCAGTTTGATGGCTGTGTGTATTTCTGAGTTGTGGTTGTTGTTGTCTGGTGTCTTATGTACTCCTATTGTGTTGTTTATATTATGTCTTAATGTGTCTTGATGCTCTGGTGCTGTGTTTTGTATATTTGTTTCTGTGTCAATTATGAGCTTTGTTAGTGTTTGGTTGTTATGTTTGTAATGTATGTTATGTTTTAGGCCTTTATCAAGGAGTGTTTGTTCGTTTTTTGTGAGTGTGACGTTCGTGAGGTTTACTGTACGTGGGTAGAATTTGTGCGAGGGAATTATATCTGTTTTGATTGGTGTCAGGTTTTTTATTTTTCTGTCGTGTTTTGTCTGTATGATATGTATTTGTTTTTTTGTCCATTCATTTGTGTGATGTATTAGTTCAGTCATGTAATTGTGTCCGTACGTGTTGGCGATATGTAGGTGTAGTGTTAATGCTTTGCGGTTAAGAGCGTCTTTTTTCTTATATAGTTGTTTAATTGATTCTTTTATGTATGTTCTTTGTGCGATGTTTTGTGTTATTCGGGCGGCCTGGTTGTTCTGTTTAATTTTGATTTGGGCATATTTAGGTGTTAGTGAATTGTTTATGCATGTTTTGTTGAAATTTATGTGAGCTACAATCTTTCTAACCTTCAAAGTTGTGAACTTGTACGCTTGGACGTTGGCTCGTCTTGCTGAGTTAAATTCTTGGATTTCGTTGTCCATGACGTGTCCGTTACTTAACTAAATATCACTATAATATTGACGACTCGGAACACAATGTTTTTTATAAGTAAAAACGTAAAGTTTTACCTTACAGCCTAAACCGGCTTTCACCTATAGAAGGCTTCATCAGAGGCTGTCGTTAGTAGCGCTGCTCGTCTTGTTGTTGGCGACGAGAAAGTGTTTCGAAAGATTGAAGCTGTGTGTGTGTGGTGAGATGTGTTCGAATAATGCGTGCGATTTGAATTGTGTCTGTTCGTTTAGGATGTCGTTTTTATTTGTTTTTGTGTGTTTGTATATTTCTAATTGTTCTAGAGTGTCTAGTTTTCGGCCTTTTGTGTGTACGTGTAGTATGTTCATGTTATTGTCGATGTTTTTATATGTGTGGTTTGCTTCAATGAGGTGGTTTGCGAAGGTAGATTCTGTAGTGGTGTGGAGTGCTTTTGTGTGTTCAATGTATCTCTGTTTGAAGCTACGTCCTGTCTGGCCTATGTAGAATTTACTGCAATTTGAACAATTTAGTTTATATACACCGGGTAGATCGAATTTGTTTTGTGCTTTGGGCATGCGTTTTGATAGTGTGTGTTCTGTTTTGTTAGTAGTTTTGTAAGCGATTCTGTATCCTGCTTTTTTGAATTTGTGGGCAATTTTTTCTGTTTGTTTGTTGATGTATGTTAGTGTTATGAATTTGTTGTTTTCTGTCTTTGTCTGTTGTTTGTTTTGTGTTTTGTGTAGGAGTTTACTGACTATTGTTCTGTCATAACCGTTAGATTCTGCTAGATATTTTATCGTGTTTAGTTCGTCTTTGTAGTCTATTTCATCTAAGGGGATGTTGTTAAGTCTATGTATCATGGTTCTAAAAGCTGCTAGTTTGTGTTGTATTGGGTGATTGGAGGTGTTGTGTATTAGTGTGTCAGTTGTAGTTGGTTTTCTGTATATACTGAATTTGTGCCTGTGTTCTAGTTTTGTGATGGAGAGGTCTAAGAAGTTTATGGTGTTGTTGTGTTCGTATTCGGCAGTGAAGGTTATGTTTTTATGTATTTTGTTTATGTGCGTTAGTAACTGTTCACATTGTCTTTTGTTTCCCCTGTATAGTATTAGAATGTCATCAACGTATCTGTGCCAATATAGTATTTTATGTGAGTGTCTGTCATTGTTTGTGAGTATTTTTGTTTTTTCTAAGTGTTGGAGGAAGACTTCTGCTAGAATGCTGGATATGGGGGAGCCCATGGGTAGGCCGTCGTTCTGTGTGTAGTATTTATTGTTATAAGTAAAGTAGTTTTGTTTTGTGATAATGTTCAGAGTTTCTGTTATTTCATTGATAAGTTCGTCTGGTGTGTTGTTCTGTTTGAGTTTGTTTTGTAGGATGGTGATTGTTTCAGAGATGGGGATGTTTGTGTACAGGTTTTTAATGTCAAAGGAGGCTAATGTGGCGTTACGGGGGATGTGTATGTCTTTTATTTTTGTTACTAGGTCAGTGTTGTTTTTTACTGCAATGTTGTTGTCTATTTGTGTGTGTTGTCTAATAATTTTGTCTAGTTATTTTGCCAGTTTGTGTGCAGGGGCATTACGGTAGTTGATAATGGGGCGGATCGGAATGTCTTCTTTATGGATTTTGGGAAGCGCTTGGAGTGTAGGTGCTGATGGTCGGATTTGTTTCATGTAGGGCTTTTGTTTATGTGTCATAATGTGTTTGGCTTTGTTGACTATTTGTTTTACTGAGTTTTGGTATCTGTCGGTGGGGTCGTGTTTTAGTTCTGTGATGTTGTTCTGTTCTATGAAGTCTTGTACTTTTTTGTGTAGGTTGTCTGTGGGGATAATTACAGTCGTGTTGCCTTTGTCAGCTTTTACAAATGTGATGTTGTGTTTGTGTGCCTTTTCCCTCAGTTTGATGGCTGTGTGTATTTCTGAGTTGTGGTTGTTGTTGTCTGGTGTCTTATGTACTCCTATTGTGTTGTTTATATTATGTCTTAATGTGTCTTGATGCTCTGGTGCTGTGTTTTGTATATTTGTTTCTGTGTCAATTATGAGCTTTGTTAGTGTTTGGTTGTTATGTTTGTAATGTATGTTATGTTTTAGGCCTTTATCAAGGAGTGTTTGTTCGTTTTTTGTGAGTGTGACGTTCGTGAGGTTTACTGTACGTGGGTAGAATTTGTGCGAGGGAATTATATCTGTTTTGATTGGTGTCAGGTTTTTTATTTTTCTGTCGTGTTTTGTCTGTATGATATGTATTTGTTTTTTTGTCCATTCATTTGTGTGATGTATTAGTTCAGTCATGTAATTGTGTCCGTACATGTTGGCGATATGTAGGTGTAGTGTTAATGCTTTGCGGTTAAGAGCGTCTTTTTTCTTATATAGTTGTTTAATTGATTCTTTTATGTATGTTCTTTGTGCGATGTTTTGTGTTATTCGGGCGGCCTGGTTGTTATGTTTAATTTTGATTTGGGCATATTTAGGTGTTAGTGAATTGTTTATGCATGTTTTGTTGAAATTTATGTGAGCTACAATCTTTCTAACCTTCAAAGTTGTGAACTTGTACGCTTGGACGTTGGCTCGTCTTGCTGAGTTAAATTCTTGGATTTCGTTGTCCATGACGTGTCCGTTACTTAACTAAATATCACTATAATATTGACGACTCGGAACACAATGTTTTTTATAAGTAAAAACGTAAAGTTTTACCTTACAGCCTAAACCGGCTTTCACCTATAGAAGGCTTCATCAGAGGCTGTCGTTAGTAGCGCTGCTCATCTTGTTGTTGGCGACGAGAAAGTGTTTCGAAAGATTGAAGCTGTGTGTGTGTGGTGAGATGTGTTCGAATAATGCGTGCGATTTGAATTGTGTCTGTTCGTTTAGGATGTCGTTTTTATTTGTTTTTGTGTGTTTGTATATTTCTAATTGTTCTAGAGTGTCTAGTTTTCGGCCTTTTGTGTGTACGTGTAGTATGTTCATGTTATTGTCGATGTTTTTATATGTGTGGTTTGCTTCAATGAGGTGGTTTGCGAAGGTAGATTCTGTAGTGGTGTGGAGTGCTTTTGTGTGTTCAATGTATCTCTGTTTGAAGCTACGTCCTGTCTGGCCTATGTAGAATTTACTGCAATTTGAAAAATTTAGTTTATATACACCGGGTAGATCGAATTTGTTTTGTGCTTTGGGCATGCGTTTTGATAGTGTGTGTTCTGTTTTGTTAGTAGTTTTGTAAGCGATTCTGTATCCTGCTTTTTTGAATTTGTGGGCAATTTTTTCTGTTTGTTTGTTGATGTATGTTAGTGTTATGAATTTGTTGTTTTCTGTCTTTGTCTGTTGTTTGATTTGTGTTTTGTGTAGGAGTTTACTGACTATTGTTCTGTCATAACCGTTAGATTCTGCTAGATATTTTATCGTGTTTAGTTCGTCTTTGTAGTCTATTTCATCTAAGGGGATGTTGTTAAGTCTATGTATCATGGTTCTAAAAGCAGCTAGTTTGTGTTGTATTGGGTGATTGGAGGTGTTGTGTATTAGTGTGTCAGTTGTAGTTGGTTTTCTGTATATACTGAATTTGTGCCTGTGTTCTAGTTTTGTGATGGAGAGGTCTAAGAAGTTTATGGTGTTGTTGTGTTCGTATTCGGCAGTGAAGGTTATGTTTTTATGTATTTTGTTTATGTGCGTTAGTAACTGTTCACATTGTCTTTTGTTTCCCCTGTATAGTATTAGAATGTCATCAACGTATCTGTGCCAATATAGTATTTTATGTGAGTGTCTGTCATTGTTTGTGAGTATTTTTGTTTTTTCTAAGTGTTGGAGGAAGAATTCTGCTAGAATGCTGGATATGGGGGAGCCCATGGGTAGGCCGTCGTTCTGTGTGTAGTATTTATTGTTATAAGTAAAGTAGTTTTGTTTTGTGATAATGTTCAGAGTTTCTGTTATTTCATTGATAAGTTCGTCTCGTGTGTTGTTCTGTTTGAGTTTGTTTTGTAGGATGGTGATTGGTGTAGAAGACATTCCGATCCGCCCCATTATCAACTACCGTAATGCCCCTGCACACAAACTGGCAAAATATCTAGACAAAATTATTAGACAACACACACAAATAGACAACAACATTGCAGTAAAAAACAACACTGACCTAGTAACAAAAATAAAAGACATACACATCCCCCGTAACGCCACATTAGCCTCCTTTGACATTAAAAACCTGTACACAAACATCCCCATCTCTGAAACAATCACCATCCTACAAAACAAACTCAAACAGAACAACACACCAGACGAACTTATCAATGAAATAACAGAATCTCTGAACATTATCACAAAACAAAACTACTTTACTTATAACAATAAATACTACACACAGAACGACGGCCTACCCATGGCCTCCCCCATATCCAGCATTCTAGCAGAAGTCTTCCTCCAACACTTAGAAAAAACAAAAATACTCACAAACAATGACAGACACTCACATAAAATACTATATTGGCATAGATACGTTGATGACATTCTAATACTATACAGGGGAAACAAAAGACAATGTGAACAGTTACTAACGCACATAAACAAAATACATAAAAACATAACCTTCACTGCCGAATACGAACACAACAACACCATAAACTTCTTAGACCTCTCCATCACAAAACTAGAACACAGGCACAAATTCAGTATATACAGAAAACCAACTACAACTGACACACTAATGCACAACACCTCCAATCACCCAATACAACACAAACTAGCAGCTTTTAGAACCATGATACATAGACTTAACAACATCCCCTTAGATGAAATAGACTACAAAGACGAACTAAACACGATAAAATATCTAGCAGAATCTAACGGTTATGACAGAACAATAGTCAGTAAACTCCTACACAAAAAACAAAACAAACAACAGACAAAGACAGAAAACAACAAATTCATAACACTAACATACATCAACAAACAAACAGAAAAAATTGCCCACAAATTCAAAAAAGCAGGATACAGAATCGCTTACAAAACTACTAACAAAACAGAACACACACTATCAAAACGCATGCCCAAAGCACAAAACAAATTCGATCTACCCGGTGTATATAAACTAAATTGTTCAAATTGCAGTAAATTCTACATAGGCCAGACAGGACGTAGCTTCAAACAGAGATACATTGAACACACAAAAGCACTCCACACCACTACAGAATCTACCTTCGCAAACCACCTCATTGAAGCAAACCACACATATAAAAACATCGACAATAACATGAACATACTACACGTACACACAAAAGGCCGAAAACTAGACACTCTAGAACAATTAGAAATATACAAACACACAAAAACAAATAAAAACGACATCCTAAACGAACAGACACAATTCAAATCGCACGCATTATTCGAACACATCTCACCACACACACACAGCTTCAATCTTTTGAAACACTTTCTCGTCGCCAACAACAAGACGAGCAGCGCTACTAACGACAGCCTCTGATGAAGCCTTCTATAGGTGAAAGCCGGTTTAGGCTGTAAGGTAAAACTTTACGTTTTTACTTATAAAAAACATTGTGTTCCGAGTCGTCAATATTATAGTGATATTTAGTTAAGTAACGGACACGTCATGGACAACGAAATCCAAGAATTTAACTCAGCAAGACGAGCCAACGTCCAAGCGTACAAGTTCACAACTTTGAAGGTTAGAAAGATTGTAGCTCACATAAATTTCAACAAAACATGCATAAACAATTCACTAACACCTAAATATGCCCAAATCAAAATTAAACAGAACAACCAGGCCGCCCAAATAACACAAAACATCGCACAAAGAACATACATAAAAGAATCAATTAAACAACTATATAAGAAAAAAGACGCTCTTAACCACAAAGCATTAACACTACACCTACATATCGCCAACACGTACGGACACAATTACATGACTGAACTAATACATCACACAAATGAATGGACAAAAAAACAAATACATATCATACAGACAAAACACGACAGAAAAATAAAAAACCTGACACCAATCAAAACAGATATAATTCCCTCGCACAAATTCTACCCACGTACAGTAAACCTCACGAACGTCACACTCACAAAAAACGAACAAACACTCCTTGATAAAGGCCTAAAACATAACATACATTACAAACATAACAACCAAACACTAACAAAGCTCATAATTGACACAGAAACAAATATACAAAACACAGCACCAGAGCATCAAGACACATTAAGACATAATATAAACAACACAATAGGAGTACATAAGACACCAGACAACAACAACCACAACTCAGAAATACACACAGCCATCAAACTGAGGGAAAAGGCACACAAACACAACATCACATTTGTAAAAGCTGACAAAGGCAACACGACTGTAATTATCCCCACAGACAACCTACACAAAAAAGTACAAGACTTCATAGAACAGAACAACATCACAGAACTAAAACACGACCCCACCGACAGATACCAAAACTCAGTAAAACAAATAGTCAACAAAGCCAAACACATTATGACACATAAACAAAAGCCCTACATGAAACAAATCCGACCATCAGCACCTACACTCCAAGCGCTTCCCAAAATCCATAAAGAAGACATTCCGATCCGCCCCATTATCAACTACCGTAATGCCCCTGCACACAAACTGGCAAAATATCTAGACAAAATTATTAGACAACACACACAAATAGACAACAACATTGCAGTAAAAAACAACACTGACCTAGTAACAAAAATAAAAGACATACACATCCCCCGTAACGCCACATTAGCCTCCTTTGACATTAAAAACCTGTACACAAACATCCCCATCTCTGAAACAATCACCATCCTACAAAACAAACTCAAACAGAACAACACACCAGACGAAATTATCAATGAAATAACAGAAACTCTGAACATTATCACAAAACAAAACTACTTTACTTATAACAATAAATACTACACACAGAACGACGGCCTACCCATGGGCTCCCCCATATCCAGCATTCTAGCAGAAGTCTTCCTCCAACACTTAGAAAAAACAAAAATACTCACAAACAATGACAGACACTCACATAAAATACTATATTGGCACAGATACGTTGATGACATTCTAATACTATACAGGGGAAACAAAAGACAATGTGAACAGTTACTAACGCACATAAACAAAATACATAAAAACATAACCTTCACTGCCGAATACGAACACAACAACACCATAAACTTCTTAGACCTCTCCATCACAAAACTAGAACACAGGCACAAATTCAGTATATACAGAAAACCAACTACAACTGACACACTAATACACAACACCTCCAATCACCCAATACAACACAAACTAGCTGCTTTTAGAACCATGATACATAGACTTAACAACATCCCCTTAGATGAAATAGACTACAAAGACGAACTAAACACGATAAAATATCTAGCAGAATCTAACGGTTATGACAGAACAATAGTCAGTAAACTCCTACACAAAACACAAAACAAACAACAGACAAAGACAGAAAACAACAAATTCATAACACTAACATACATCAACAAACAAACAGAAAAAATTGCCCACAAATTCAAAAAAGCAGGATACAGAATCGCTTACAAAACTACTAACAAAACAGAACACACACTATCAAAACGCATGCCCAAAGCACAAAACAAATTCGATCTACCCGGTGTATATAAACTAAATTGTTCAAATTGCAGTAAATTCTACATAGGCCAGACAGGACGTAGCTTCAAACAGAGATACATTGAACACACAAAAGCACTCCACACCACTACAGAATCTACCTTCGCAAACCACCTCATTGAAGCAAACCACACATATAAAAACATCGACAATAACATGAACATACTACACGTACACACAAAAGGCCGAAAACTAGACACTCTAGAACAATTAGAAATATACAAACACACAAAAACAAATAAAAACGACATCCTAAACGAACAGACACAATTCAAATCGCACGCATTATTCGAACACATCTCACCACACACACACAGCTTCAATCTTTTGAAACACTTTCTCGTCGCCAACAACAAGACGAGCAGCGCTACTAACGACAGCCTCTGATGAAGCCTTCTATAGGTGAAAGCCGGTTTAGGCTGTAAGGTAAAACTTTACGTTTTTACTTATAAAAAACATTGTGTTCCGAGTCGTCAATATTATAGTGATATTTAGACAACATACGTTTGAAATTCACGACACTTTCAAAGACACCTCACTTGGTTTCAACCACAATATTTTTGAACATTATTGATTAATTATTATATTTCACTTAGGAATTTTAACAACACAACATTTTATTTAAATAACATTATTATTATTTAGTAACAAAAAATTATAACCTATTTGTAAGACGTTGAATCTAACCAATTTTAAAAGATTCACAACTGAATTTAGTAAAACTAAAAACTTCAGCAATTAGAAATAAGTATATTGTAAAAGTTTGTACATTCAAAACATCTTGTTATCTTTCTCTGTAATCACAAGAACCCTGTAATCCAACATTTTTATAAAAATCAACTAGCAGCAGCCTAAAGAGAATTGGGTTACAACGATCCTGCCAACCGCTGAGTCAGTAAAACTTTGATGTTATCAGCCATCTGTGATGTTATGATTTAACACATTTATAAAATAAAATTAAATAGCTCACCTACCTTAACTGAGTCCAGGTTCGTCACACGAACTGTGAATACCAATGTGATTTCAAGGTTGCATCAATAACGTACACTACTCTCATTTATATAATAGAACTCTCATTTATATAATAGAACTCTCATTTTATTTCATTTTGATACTACTTTAAAATTCTTTACTATTCACTTTTTCTCTCTAAATTGGTACATTACTATCTCTTTCAATTGCTATTAAAGCATTTGTTAGAACATACAAACATAAAACATTATTTCAAACTTTTATTTCAATGTAGTTTACTTGTTTTAATTATTAAATCTAAGTAAGGCGAACCCAGCTTGCTACACTCACTCATTCGTTCCTTATTCCCCCCTTTTTTGTGTAAAATAATAATAATAAACTGGTGAAATACGGTTACATGGTATGGCGTCGTCGTTCACGACCGCGTGGTGCGACTCACATAATTCTCTTGTTTGATGTCCGAAAAGTTAGGTTTTCACTTTTGATAAACTGTTATTTGTTCACTGTTATAACTTGACAACAAACAAAAGAACCCTCGGCTAGTTAGGTTCGCGCACTTGCGTCTGCCAGTTCTGACACGATGGTTGGAAATCCGTAGTCTGGCGACGTGGTGGGGGCACTGGAGGGGCGAGCGGAGGTTCAGCACTTTGCTACAGAATGCAAATGTTTCATACAAGCGTCTGACTAAATAAAGTATAATATTTCATGCAAATTTGTAATTTGTATATAATAAAAATAATATATTTTTTTATAATATAATTATTATGTATTTGACAATGTACACAGATTTTTCCTATTTTTGATAATTAATTATCTGTTCATATTGTTACTGAACGAGATTCTGCATGTGAATGTGAGGTGTTTAATATTTCGTGTATTTAATTTAATTCGGAGCTTAAATGTCATGTGGGCTTCTATGTTACACCATTGGCTTCAGGAAGGATCCCTGATTCCAACGATATAATTATTTTCTACACAAACCTATTTGAAACATCTATTAAATACATAAACCTAAAATATTACTAAACCTAAAATTATAAAATAGTATTAAGCATAGAGTTAAATGGAACTATTTACGATTCCCAAGCTGTAAACCATATTTTAAAGAAATATACGGCTCCAATAAGCATACACACAGAGGACATAATATGAACAAAACGAAATAATACATGCAAAACACTCGCTTATGAAGGATAAGGATTAAGTCATAAGAGGCAGTATAACATAGGCCTACCTGTCATTCTCGTATCTCATCTGCAATCTCACCATCGTCTTCCTGATTACTGCTATCATCCTCGGACTCAGATTCAGATTCAGATGAGCTGACATCACTCACAGAAATAATGAAGCTATCAATGGCGTCATCAATGAGGACATCTTTGGATATATATTCATCTTCTATCTTGCGTACGTGCTCGCAACATTTTTTCCATTTGGACTCTGAATATTCCGAAAATGCTTGCTCGCAAAGTCTACGCTTCACTTCTAGAGAGTCTGACACAGATTCACCCACTCTACCTTTGATGTCTGCCCACACCAGCTCAATAGGATTGAGGTCTGCGTGATAGGGCGGCAGACGTAAAACACTGTGACCGGCATTGGTAAACATTTTATCAATTTTGTAGGTCTTCTCACTAGGAACATTTTTTACTAACATCAGCAATTCCGCTTTGGTCAAACTACCTTCAAATTGGATGTTGTTGTGCGTAAGCCAATCAACTATGTCCTTTTTGAGCGACGATATTGTTGGCTTCCTATTCTCTTGTACGCTGTGATAACTAGCATTGTCTAATACTATCACACTGTTTGGACTTAAGTTCGGTAGCAGTTGCCTTTCCACCCAGGTTGAAAAATTGGTAAAGTTCATGTCGTCATGGTAGTCCACGTTTTTTGCTTTGATTTGAATATCAATAAGGCGTTGTTTATAAAGCCTTCCTCTCCCCCGGCATGCACAACAATAATGCGAGGACCACCTTTTCCTATAGCTTGTAATTTTCCCAGCTCTGTATCAGATTGTCAGCATGATGGGACAGAGTGAGTAGAATGAACGAATGTTTCATCTAAATACACTATTTTCCGACCATCCTGTCTGTACTGACGAATTTGTCTGAGGTACCTTCCCCTCCATGCCACGATATCAGGTTTTTCTATCAACAGCTTTCGAGAACTACGGCACCTTGTCCACCGGAACCCCATCTCTTTCAATATCCTTCGAAGATACTCTCTGCTACAGTCAAGTATATTTTCTGATTTTAACACTCTGTTCAATTTATTCAATGTAGGTACAATTTTTTTCATCACGTAAAATTCACTTATTTTCCGACGTATCACACCTTTCGTGAAGTCGTCCGTTTCGATCCTTTTCTTATGGACTGTTTTCTTGCCATCAGGTGTAGAAAACTGCAGACGACCCTTGGCCATAGACGTCTTCCCTTCCGCTATTACACGCTTCACCAGTGACTTTGAAACTCCCGTTGCTTCACTTGTTGAAGCCACAACATTATAATTAAGTTTATTAATGGTTTTCTGTTCTCGTAAGTGAGCAGCTACGTTATAGACTATTTCTCTGGTTTGTCCCCTTAATGGCCGTCCAGATTTGCTAACAGACTTCGAAGAAGCAGCCATAACTAAACTCAAATGACACTATCACTAGAATAACATGCTACACAATACACAACATATATACATAAACACATTTACCAATAAAGTACACGCTACGCGATAAGGGATTATAGGACTACAACTAACAACTAAAGAAAGAAAGAAAGAAAGAAAGAAAATGTGTATAAATGTGTCAAAACCGCGCGAAAACTGATACAGAAGTGGCAACGAAACTCTTGTGTTACCGCGTCTTCACGATGTGCACAGTACAGTGGTCAGACAGCATGTGACCCCCTCCACTACTCCTCTATGACGTCACACATCCACTCGGAGAGAATGTGCGGGGAAGTGGGCTTTGCGCAGGTTCTTTTGATCGTTGCACCTTTATACATATCTGTTTAGCTTTTTCTCTTTACACTGTTGTACACATTTCTGATATATACTGGGGTTGGTCGGTCGACCCTAAAATTGCGCGCACAAAGAGTTTTTTTCTGGCCACGCGGTCTGACGGTGTTATTGGACTGCCATAGCCACGATGCACACACCGCCCCACCAGGACTCTGTTACCGACGGAAATGCACAGCCTGCTTGTGACAAAAATTTTGTAGTCGCACAGGTAACGTGGGTTGTCAATGTCCCCAAGGTGTTGACTATGTCAAGCGACGACAAACTAGAGGCTGAGGTAGGCGGAGTCTCTCAGAGATATCCGCTGTCTCAAAAACACATTTTTAGGCAGTTGTTCAGTCTCGCCATTTTCTTGAAGCGTTGTTTCTAATGTTTATGCGTCATCTGCGCACGTGGTCGTTTTGCTCATACTTGTACGTGCCGAACACTGGCTTTAACAAAACAGTATTGCATTCCATTACAACACCTCACTCAAAAGTTCACTCTACTGTTCTTTGTTTGAGTACAACATTTATTTCACATGGGATTAGCCACGCTGATAGAAAATGAAATCTGAATAAATTTAAATAAAATCAAACCCTCCTTTTTGCCCCATTACAATACCCCCCCCAATGAGAGGTTTTATGCCCAAAAGCATAAAAACTCTCATTGCTAACCTAAGAGGATCGGTGAGGATATGGCGCCAACAACCCCCCCGTTAATTTCTAAACATACCATGGGTAAACAACCCCCCTAGCTCGGTGACTATGGCTGTACCTGAACGAGATTACTGGACTTCTCTGTTCGAGATCCCAACACCATAAAATCGGACAGATACTCACCATAGTACACCTAACCTTTTATCATTCTGCCCAAAAATCAAAACACTGGCCTTATACCATACCGGATCCTCAACCGATATGTTCCCCCTTACATGCATACTGGGTTGCCTTTTTGCAAGTACTGGGTGCGTACACATACTCATTATTACTGCATATAATATTCATATACTACTTTGTTGATTTAAAATTTATAAAATATATCATACTTGAACTTCAATTACTTCTCTTGATATTTTATCGATTGAACGTTACAGTTTCAACTCAAAAGAAATTAAACAAATCCACTTAAATCATTTAAATTCTGTTAACTCAAAGAAATTAATCTAATTCCAATATCGAAATATTATATTACCATTAATTTCATCAAAACCCCAAAATCTTTTACATGAATCTACCATTCTTCTTCACTAACTACTAACAATCATAAAAACAAATAAACTGAACACCTTATTAAATCATAAATTCACTTATCATTACATTAGTTTTTAACACACATTATATGAATAACATAAATCAATTAACACATTAACATATAATCAACAGTATATCCTGGATACAAAAACACAACCGATACGTCAAGCAAAAAGGAGGGTTTGATTTTATTTAAATTTATTCAGATTTCATTTTCTATCAGCATGGCTAATCCCATGTGAAATAAATGTTGTACTCAAACAAAGAACAGTAGAGTGAACTTTTGAGTGAGGTGTTGTAATGGAATGCAATACTGTTTTGTTAAAGCCAGTGTTCGGCACGTACAAGTACGAGCAAAACAACCACGCACGCAGATGACGCATAAACATTAGAAACGACGCTTCAAGAAAATGGCGAGACTGAACAACTGCCTAAAAATGTGTTTTTGAGACGGTGGATTGTAACGGTACAGAAGTGTGTGATCCAGTTTTAATCAGTATGTAATTCAGTAATTAATAAATTAACTTTCACCTGTGAGGAGCCCCAGTAATCAGCAATGCATACTGTTAGCCTAAACAATTGCCAGACGGATTGCGTAACCACCCCAGCAGCAGGCTTGTGGAAACCCAGTCTGCAGTGTGTCATTAGAGAGTGAACAACAGACAGCCACCATCAGACAGTAAAGTTTGTGGTTTAAAATTAAACAGTGGCCTCGGGTGCAAGATAGGCCGTAAAATTAATCTGGCCTATCTTTTAAAGTATAATAAGTAAAAAGTGTATAACCAAGAACGCGCGGCCAACCTAAACGAGCTAAGTGTTCGAAAATTTATGTCGGCCGACAAAATAAAAAGAAATGTTATTTTAAAGTGGATTAAAATAATAGTGGCGCATCAACCTAATATGAAATAATCAATAACAGTATCGCGGTTAAACAGTGTCAAAACTAATTTATGGTGTGTTAAACAGTGCATTCACA
Organism: Magicicada septendecula; assembly: GCA_034769895.1. NCBI lineage: Eukaryota > Metazoa > Arthropoda > Insecta > Hemiptera > Cicadidae > Magicicada > Magicicada septendecula. Next base: position 117,917,485 of record CM068367.1, on the reverse strand, counting down.
GCAGAGGTGCAAAACAGCGGAGTTCTTCAGACGTTAAGTATTAACTGAGTTTTAACCAATATCATCTTACCTTTTTCTCCAGAGTATAATTCAACATAAATAAATTGTAAATCTTAAATGTACATCAGAGATCTCGAAGTGGGGTTTAAATAGAACGACAAAATCAAAGAACGAATGTGTGTGAGTGTGTAGCTAAATCACGTATTGGTTCATTGTTAAAAATAAATAGTTGTGGTATACCATAGTTGTCATAAGCTAGTTAATTAAGAAATATTTTGTTACTTTGTTTGATTTTCACAAATTGTTACTCATTCAACAAGTATTTAATCTAAATGTCATGAAAGAGAGACGAAGTAGTTATTTTGCATAATAAACCAGAGGCAATTTGTTTTAGCACAAACTGTGTATTTGATCTTTGACCATATCAAATCCAAATAATCCTTTCTGCAGCAGTTTCGTCTGAACGACTCTTGGACCCTAATCCGAAGGTAAGAGAAAGATATTATAATATACTGGCAATTAATTAATATTGTCTCAGGATATCTCTGAGAGACTCCACCTACCTCAGCCTCTAGGTTGTCATCGCTTGACATAGTCAACACCTTGGGGACATTGACAACCCACGTTACCTGTGCGACTACAAAATTTTTGTCACAAGCAGGCTGTGCATTTCTGTGTGTAACAGAGTCCTGGTGGGGCGGTGTGTGCATCGTGGCTATGGCAGTCCAATAACACCGTCAGACCGCGCGGTCAGAAAAAAACTCTTTGTGCGCGCAAATTTAGGGTCGGCCGACCAACCCCAGTATATATCAGAAATGTGTACAACAGTGTAAAGAGAAAAAGCTAAACAGATATGTAACAGTGAACAAATAACAGTTTATCAAAAGTGAAAACCTAACTTTTCGGACATCAAATAAGAGACTTATGTGAGACGCACCACGCGGTCGTGAACAACGACGCCATACCATGTAACCGTATTTCACCAGTTTATTATTATTATTTTACACAAAAAAGGGGGAATAAGGAACGAATGAGTGAGTGTAGCAAGCTGGGTTCGCCTTACTTAGATTTAATAATTAAAACAAGTAGACTACATTGAAATAAAAGTTTGAAATAATGTTTTATGTTTGTATGTTCTAACAAATGCTTTAATAGCAATTGAAAGAGATAGTAATGTACTAATTTGGAGAGAAAAGATGAATAGTAAAGAATTTTAAAGTAGTATCAAAATGAAATAAAATGAGTTTTATTATATAAATGAGAGTAGTGTATGTTATTGATGCAACCTTGAAATCACGTTGGTATTCACAGTTCGTGTGACGAACCTGGACTCAATTAAGGTAGGTGAGATATTTAATTATTATTTTATAAATGTGTTAAATCATAACATCACAGATGGCGCCTCGAACTTTGGATGAGTTTTTATAAATTAAAGTTTATAAAAAAAAAAAACCGCACCTACATGTGAATAACGTGATTTGAAGGTTAAGAAAAAATACATACAAATTACGTAGCATACGTACGTACATAGCATACATAAAATAGTAAGTCAATGTTAGGTTAAGTATAAGATGTATGTGTAAGTTAAAAATCATTTAACCAAAAATCAGTAAAGTTATAATTTAAAAATGGCAGGTAGTAATAACGAGAATGATATAAATGAAATTGACGTAATTGTAGGCGACGAAGCCGAAAATAAAGCGTTGTTTGAAAATATGGCAACTGAATCGGCTGACAAAAGCGATTCAGGTATTCAAACAGAGTCACTGCTAATAAGTGACAGTAATGTAGACGAATCGGTAATAATGAGTAAAGCAGAAGCAAAATCTACTCCAGTGATAACTAAAACAAAAGAAAAAGAGTATTCAATGAATGATATATTCAATTTTATGAGAGCAATGTCCGATGATATTAAGTAGAGTGTGAATATTAAGTTAGAAAGTAGTTTTGATGTAGTAAATAATCGCTTTGATAGTAATGATAAAAAATTTGATAAATTAAGCAATGATTTTGATAATCGTTTTGATAAATTGAGCAGTGACTTTGAGAATCGTTTTGATATAAACGAAAATAATTTTTACGAAATTAGAAATGAAATAAAACAAGTTAATAAAAATGTTGAGAAAACCGATGAGATATTTGAAACTAACTTTAACAAATTAGAACAGAGTATTGAGAAAGTGGAGGAACAGATTAAAAGTAAGGTAAATCAGATAGTTAATCTGATTAACAGTAACAGTGGTAGTAATATGACGAAAATTAGTGAAGAAATAATTAATAAGGTGAGTAGCAACGATAAGTCTAAAAATGAATTAATAAGTAGTAGTGATAAGATAGTGGAAAACGAGATACTTAAAGGTGATATAATGAAAATAGATAGTGATGATATAGAGATAGTTAGTGAGAGTGAGAGAGTAATGGGTTGTAAAGGGGTAGAAACAAATGTTTATCAGTTAGAGAGAGAGTATGAAGAGAGTGTACAAGTAGAGGGGTGGCAGAGGGTAAAATTTTCCTGTGGTGTTGTGGGGGGTGAAGAAAGGTCTTCACGAAGATATTGGGTAGATAAGTGTTCTACCAATAATTGTTTTTTGAATTTTTGTATTGTTCCTGGAGGAATCAGGAGGTGTTTTAATATAGCAGTACCCTCTGCATGGAGTGAGAGAGATAAAGTGATATGGCGTTATGGTGAGAGATATTTAGAGAGAGAGTTGTTTGTAGATGAGGAAATAGAGTTATTTACGTTAAGTAGGAGTTATAAAAAGTTGAAAGAGAGGTTAGAGTTGAAGGAAATAGATGATATAAAATACTTACCTTGTGAAATAGAGATTGATGATTATTTTGATAATACTGTTGTAAGTGAGAATAACTTACCTGATGTTGTGATTGATATAGTAAATGAATATGATGATACAAATGACATGGAAATAACCAAAAATACTAACGGAGACTGGACAAAAATAACTAATGCCGACAAGGTTTATGAAATAATAAAAAGGTACAATCCTATAAATTATAATGGTATAATGAATGACATAGATTTAATGGGTTATTACATTAATAATAAGAATGTGATGTATGTGGATAAGAACGACTTGTGTTATAAAAATATTAGATTATTATACGATGACGGGGGTTAGATAAAAACTCAGTGAATGGACATTTTAAATATTTTAGTTTATGGTAATGACCTGGCTAGATTATGAAATGAAGTGTGGTAAACAGAAAAATAATGACAAGAATTTGTAAATAAATTTTAGTGAAATTAATTGTGTCTATGTTGTAAAATGTATTTTATGTAAACAATGTGTGCATGTAGTAGAAATCAATTTGATAATAATAATAATATTTTGGCAGACTAAATAAATAATGAGAATAATTATGAAGGTGATAATAAATGAATTGTAATTGGAAGAAGGTAATTAAAATAACTTGTGTTTTAATAATTGATGGAATTAAAATAATTTGAGATGTTTAAATATTTTTGATTGATTTAAAATGTTATATAAAGAGATTTTGATGATGAATTTAAATTATTTGTATGAGATTTAAACTTGATAATAAATAATAAATGAATAAATGTAAAATGTATTTAGATGTGGAATAACATGGTTGTTAAAATGTTTCAGAAGATACATGGAGTTATGTACATTATTTGGTGTTTATATTTTTGTGTCTATGACAATATGTGAGTGATGTAATGTAAGTATGAATTTTATAATGCAATTTAAAGAAAGTTAAATGTTTGAGGTTTGAAAGTTAAAAATGTAGATGAGTCTAAGAGATGTTAAACATGAAAATTAATTAATGAAATAACCAAACATAAGATTTTACCATCCAAGAATTGTAGTAACGGTGTCAGGGTGAACCTTATATGTCTTTTGGTAGTTTCCCCAAATTTCGGGCGGTCAGGGCTTCACCGAACCCTGACTGTGGATTTATGTAAGTATATTCCAAATTGGTGATCATAGAAATTGACCGGGGGGTAACTCAGGGGAAACTACATAACTATGGAACAGCGGCTATCATCGAAGGTGGTGACAGTGCCGTTTTAAGGGTGTGTGAATCATTATAGTAGGATTACTGGTGTCCTCGGACATCAGTAATGCCGAATTTTATATAACGCTAAACCAAGAACGGTATAGGCAGCGTCTATACCATATATATGTAGACTTCAGTTCTTGGGGATGCAAATGGGCGCTACAGTCCACCAGCAGAAAACAATAGTGTGTGTGGAAAAGGAGCTGGCCGTTACAAGCCAGGGGCACAGATAACGCATCTGTGCATAAGGCAAACGCTCGATCCGGTTTATACGGCAGGTGGTTATCTAATTGCAACTGGGTAAAGGGGGAATTTAAGAAAATTGATGGGGGAGGAGGGTAACTGAAAATTCAGTGAGAGAGTGACGACCTCTGTAAACAGCGGGCGATCAATTTCACTTCCTCTATAGAGAGAGTTGGTGGTTGATGACCCAGTTCCTGTTCAGTACCAGTTGCTATAACTATGACTCGATGATTAGTGATGTATGTCCCTTATGAGAGCAAAACGATTTTAAGTACTAGATTCAATTGAAATGATTTCAGATAACACTATATGATTGTAATTAGGTAATTGTGTGTATTTAGGTTAGTTGTGGGTAGTGTGCCTACAGAAAGGTCATTCACATGTTATTGAGACATCAGCTGACTGTTGGGGTTATATATGTAGTATGTCCTTTATAATTGATTTGCAGATTTTTTCAATATAATTAAATGTGTGAATAATATATTTTAAATGTGTTCAAAGGTTAAATTAAAATGATTAAATTAATTGAAGGTAGTTATGAATTTTATAGTGGGATTTTTCAATAAACATATAGATGTGAAATGTTGTAAAAGTTAGAGTTTGGGTGATAAAGATTTGTATAAGGCATTTGAATTAATCAGAGTTAATTTTAAATGGGTGTTAAACAGAAATAAGATTTTGGGAACCTAAGTAAGATAGAAAACTGAGTATTAATAGGGACACAGTAGCGATAGTGAGTATATGTAGAATAATGAAGGGGATGTAATGGGAGAGTAATTAGATGGGGAAATTTTGTAAAAAAGGGGTTGGTGATAAGGAGTCCTCAACGAAAAGCATTGTGGCGGGAGGTGAATAGTTTTAAATGGGGTTTGGCAGGGTTACCTGGGGGGACCAGGAACCAATAAGGGAATGAGCATTGGGAAGCGAACACATGTCCTAAGTACAAAGAGGGTAGAGAGAATTTTGTTATAAGGGTAGAATGATGTGAACGGAGTTAGAGAATTATGGGTAAATATTTTGAGAGAGTGGTGTCAGACTATGTAAATCTGTTAATAAGTGTTAGAGTCAGAAGGGGGTTGGGGTTTCAGTTAATCACCCATTTGTAAATCGAATTATTATGAATAATTAAGAGTCACCCAAAAATAATTGATAATGAAAATGTTAAAGAGAAAATCAGAGTTAAAGTGTAATAATAAATGAAACCAGTAAAAGATTGAGTAGAATTTGGAAATAAATTAAAGCTATAAAGTGTGTAAATTTTGGTCCACTTAAATGCGAAGTTTATTGTGAATTATTTATTGTAAGGTAATGACGACAATGTTATTTTTGAGTGTTATATGTTTTATTACGTTGTATTATGTTTGAATGTAAAAACTATAAACATGTGACGTATTTAACCTTGTATAATTTTTGAGCTATATCTAGGGCAAGGTCATTCACTTGACCCAGAGAGATCAGCTGATGACTGATGTTTGATGTATAGTGTGTTTTTTACAATTGATTCGTAGATTTTGTGTATTTATACTGAAATGATTAAAGAATAAATTTAGCCGACAAAATGACTCTTTTTGGAAATCAAAATTTTTTTGAAAAAAAAAAATTTAATTTTTCATTGTGCCTGCCATATAGATGGTGTTTTGATGTTCAGAATATTTTGTGGATTGTATGTATTGTTAATGTGTTAACTGATTTATGTTATTCATATTATATGTGTTATAAACAAATGTTAGGATAAGTGAATTTATGATTTAATAAGATGTTCAGTTTATTTGTTTTATGATTGCGAGTAGTTAGTGAAGAAGAACTGTAGAGTCATGTAAATGATTTTGGGATTTTGATGAAAGTAATGGTAATATAACATTTTGTTGTTGGACTTAGATTAATTTTTGAACAAAAGTTAAATGAGTTAAATTCAAATTGTTTGAAAAACAACGTCAAGTAGATGAAGTTTGAAAAAAGAAATTGAAAATAAAATAGAAATTATTTTGAAATTTGAAAGTAAGAAATGGAAGGTAGAAGTTATAGTCAGTAATAATGAGTATGTGTACGCACCCAGTACTTGCTAAAGGCAACCCAGTGTGCATGTAAGGGGGGACATATCGGTTGAGGATCTGGTATGGTATAAGGCCAGTTTTGACTTTTTTGATGGAATGATAAAAGGTTAGGTGGTACTATGGTGAGTATCTGTCCGATTTTATGGTGTTGGGATGGATCTCGTACAGAGAAGTCCAGTAATCTCGTTCAGGTGCAGCCATAGTCGCCGAGCTAGGGGGGTAGTTTACCCATGATGTGTTTAGAAATTAACGGGGGGGTTGTTGGTGCCATATCCTCACTGATCCTCTTAGGGGTTAGCAATGAGAGTTTTTATGCTTTTGGGCACAAAACCTCTCATTGGGGGGGTCTTGTAATGGGGCAAAAAGGAAGGTTTGATTTTATTTAAATTTATTCAGATTTCATTTTCTATCAGCGTGGCTAATCCCATGTGAAATAAATGTTGTACTCAAACAAAGAACAGTAGAGTGAACTTTTGAGTGAGGTGTTGTAATAGAATGCAATACTGTTTTGTTAAAGCCAGTGTTCGGCACGTACAAGTACGAGCAAAACGACCACGCGTGCAGATGACGCATAAACATTAGAAACGACGCTTCAAGAAAATGGCGAGACTGAACAACTGCCTAAAAATATGTTTTTGAGACGGCGGATATCTCTGAGAGACTCCGCCTACCTCAGCCTGTGCCGGTCGTTTTACGAGCCGGCGATTAAATATGCAAATAAACCTAATATGGTATATTTTTTTTAAATTATAGACATTATAATTCATATGCACAATCAGTTTAGCGGTTACTGCGTTTAACGTTAAGCGGAACGGCGAAATTTACAAGGCGCTGCGGTACACGCCACGCGCCCTATCGGTCACCAGATGCAGCAATTGAGTAATGCGCATTTTAATACGTTTTTGCCTGTCTCGTTCCGTCAGCCACAAAAGTAACATCAAGTACCTTTCGACAGAGCGAAGTCTTTTTGTTTGGAATTCTATCTTCTACTATGAGTAGATAAACACTCACAAAACTGCGGTAAGTTACATTAATAAATATATATTATGAGTTTTGTAAATAAAAAACTAATACAGCAAGTGTGAAAGATAGTAAATAATTTTGCAACCTCGTGGCGAGGATTTCAAAAGCAGTCCGTGTCCTATATATGTAGTTAAAGTATTCAAATAACCAAGTTAAGCAATTAAGAGACAATAATTGTCGTTATCAATGTAATGGTGTAGAATTCTGCTATTTTTGCGGATGTGAGTTTTTTTTAAATGTAATTACACGTGGTAAGTGCAGACATAGACAGGTTACAATGTGTCCAACTTTGCCCACATGAGCATAATCATGCTTAAGAATATTATGTTGGTTTTGGAGATGTCTTAAAATTTTTTTTACTAAAACAAATCAAGTATAAGTAAAAGGGTTACGAGTTGGCCAGTTTAAATTGGGATATACAATTATACCCAATGTACGTGACGCCTTATAGAGGGAGAAAAAGTGTTAGGACCTGTCCTAATTATTTGTGTATGCTCAGGGCCCCTGGTCTAAGACGTGGATGGTGCCTCAGGATGACCATCTCCACCTGAACGTATAATAAAGGGCTTTCGACTTCGCCTGTCGCAGAGGACAACAGCATGACCTAACCAACACTCACCCTGGACTTGGTAACCTCAACTTCACCAGGTGACCTCAAACCATTATTATAATTAATTAAATCTACATAGACACCCGGATCTGTGCTGTTAACAACTTATAGCTTTTGTGGAGCATGAGTGAATAATTGTCAAATTTGATCATCTTCAAAACGTTTTAATCAGGCCTCACTTTAACTAGACAGAATTGTGCGCGGATTTTCTGATAATGTAATAACTTGGTAGTAAGTGTAAGCCCGGGGGCTGGCAGGTATCCAAGGCCTGTCACATTAATTCAATCAGTAGTTTCTTTCTAGTTTCCAGTAAAAAGGGGTTTTTATTTTAAGTATTTGGGGTCTGGCATTTCCATGTATGTAAGGGGGGGGGAGTTCCGTTTGTGACAGGATGAAACCTCACTGGCTGGTAGAGTTTAGTTGTAATTCTGTCAATTTATTTCACAAATTTAAATTACAATTTTGGGGTTTATGTAAGGGTTATAATTGTCTAAATCAGTAACAGTCCGGCCCCTGCTTAATCCTGTATAGGCAGCCTTGTATGCAGACACAGGCATGCTCCAGGCTGAGGAACATGTTGGTTCCCGGGCCAATCCAGTTTTCTTAAATATTACATAACTGATCAGGACATTTTATTATTGTACATTTTTTTAAACGCTATTGTTAAATTATTAATCATTATTAAAATTATAAATCATTATCTCAGCCAATTCACAATTACAGTTCCGGCCGAAGGAAAGATGGTGGGTCACCGTCTTTCCCATGTATCATCCTTAGTTAAATTTTCAGACGCGTTTCTTTTCTTACCAAATTTAAGACTTCTTTAATATTACATCTGGCATTTTGGGCAGTCCAGATTCGTGGGAGAACTAGTGACACTTTTATACTTTCGTATGTCTGCACGGAAATGTCTATAAAAATAAAAGGTGGGTATATAGGCGAGTGCCTCTGTTATTTTTAAACTTATAAGTGTGTTGGGTATCGATATAGCGAGACTTAGAATGTGGATGTGACGGAGATATCTATTTATACTTTTGTGATTTATGTTGTGTCATTTTGTGGGGTATGTACGGGGAAGAATTATTTACACCAAAAATATTTACATTATAAAAGGAAAACAATTGTTTTATCGATATACATATTTATACTTTGTGGTTTATGTTTGTGTCACTTTTTGTGGGGTATGTACGGGGAAGATATTTACATGAAATATATTTGCATTATAAAAAAAAAAAAAAAAAAAAAACAATTGTTTTATATCTATACATGTTATTTGTGATTTAGGGTTGTCACTTTTTGTGGGGTATGCGCGGGAAAACTTTATACACTAAATTGAAATTCAAAAAAAAAACAAGGAAACCGATTAATACACGATATGTAACACAATACAAGACTCAATAAATGTTATGTTTGTTTATAACCGAGAGTTTAATTGCAAGTCCCGTCACCCTGGACCTAGGGCCTTTTAGCTTCTCTAGGCTTATGCCTAGTTTTAAATTACTAGTGGCCCCTCTTAAAAAAAATATAAGGCATAAAATATCCAAAGAGGGGTTACAAGCCTCTAGGTTGTCGTCGCTTGACATAGTCAACACCTTGGGGACATTGACAACCCATGTTACCTGTGCGACTACAAAATTTTTGTCACAAGCAGGCTGTGCATTTCTGTGTGTAACAGAGTCCTGGTGGGGCGGTGTGTGCATTGTGGCTATGGCAGTCCAATAACACCGTCAGACCGTGCGGTCAGAAAAAAACTCTTTGTGCGCGCAAATTTAGGGTCGGCCGACCAACCCCAGTATATATCAGAAATGTGTACAACAGTGTAAAGAGAAAAAGCTAAACAGATATGTAACAGTGAACAAATAACAGTTTATCAAAAGTGAAAAACTAACTTTTCGGACATCAAACAAGAGAATTATGTGAGACGCACCACGCGGTCGTGAACGACGACGCCATACCATGTAACCGTATTTCACCAGTTTATTATTATTATTTTATACAAACAAGGGGGGAATAAGGAACGAATGAGTGAGTGTAGCAAGCTGGGTTCGCCTTACTTAGATTTAATAATTAAAACAAGTAGACTACATTAAAATAAAAGTTTGAAATAATGTTTTATGTTTGTACGTTCTAACAAATGCATTAATAGCAATTGAAAGAGATAGTAATGTACTAATTTGGAGAGAAAAGGTGAATAGTAAAGAATTTTAAAGTAGTATCAAAATGAAATAAAATGAGAGTTCTATTATATAAATGAGAGTAGTGTACGTTATTGATGCAACCTTGAAATCAAGTTGGTATTCACAGTTCGTGTGACGAACCTGGACTCAATTAAGGTAGGTGAGATATTTAATTATTATTTTATAAATGTGTTAAATCATAACATAACAATCGCAGGGGCAAATTATTATATTATCATTGATGTTTATATAATCTGAATCCGAATCATTAACAAAACTGGTATTAAAATTACCTGCAGTAAAATAAAACCTTGTGTATTCATTTCAGAGAATTTTATGCATGTTAATCTTTTTATATAGTTAAGTGTATAGCGCTGCCACAAGAACACTGAAGTTGGCAATCCTGACACTGAGGAGTGGGATTCAAATTTGAACATCAGGCGGCGGCAAAAACGATTGTAGCAAAAATATTGAAAAAATTAAGAGAATCAATTATTAATTCTTTTAATTGTTTTGTATGTAAAACAATTTGGCGCCTAAAGATTGGGATTTTTCTGAATACACACAGCAGCAGGTAAGATAGCGGAAATCCTTAAACAGACGATAAACCGATCATACATCCAGGATAGGGGTTATTGTTCATAAAATTTATAAAGTTCATAAAATTCATAAACTTATTAATTAACATACTTGGGGTTTTAAAGGACATGTACTTGTCATGTAATAGATGGGCGCCGCAACGTGTGGCTAGAAGGAGACACCTATTAATCTTGTAACAGATTGGCCCCCAACTTGTGTGGCTAGAGATAGAAGAAGAACTATATTCTAGTGGCAGTTACAGAAAGATTAACAATGATGAAACGGAGAGAACGTTCATGTAAACGAGCAGCAGAACCTGAAGAAGAGGTGGATATGGAAATTAAAGAGACAACGCAAGCAGAAGAGGATATAGAGATGATATTACCTTCTGCGGAACCCAACAAACCCGCTCAACAGGAGAAACAACCAGGAAAACTCACACCAATGGAAAACGAGACAACGCAAGATATACTCAGACGTATGATGAAGAAAATGGAGGAAAGCGAAAGGAGCAGAAAAGAGGACAGGGAAATTTTAAACAACAAAATGGAGGGACTCAGCCAAACAATAGCTGAAACCAATACATCTACAAAGGAGAATATTGAGAAGAATATAGAAACGCTCAACGGCAAAATGGAAGGACTGGGTCAGAAAATAGAGGATACTAATAAATCTACCAAGGAAGATATTGAAAATTTAAGTAAGAAAATCAAGAAAAATAATGAGACATTAAAACGAAATAATGAGGAATTGATGAGACAAATGTAGGAGGATGTTGAGAAAATAGACAAAAGAATTGAAAACAATAACGAGACACTCAAGAAGCAGATAGAAAAGAAAATGGAGGAAAACCATAAAACACTGCAACAGAAATTGGAGGAAGATCACCAGAAAAATAAAGGAGAACTGAAACAACAACTGGAACAACAGCTAGTAGTGTATCGTGAAGAAATCTAAAAGACAACGACGGACACAAATGAAAAAATAGAAAAGACGAATGAAGCAGCATTAAAGATCCAGAAGGAAATGTCAGAGAAAATAACATCAGTCGAATGTGAAACTCAAAAGAAAATTGATATTATCACCACCAAATGCGAACAGAATAAGCAAGAAGTGTCAAAAAGCCTCGATGAGCAACAAAAAGCAATAACTATAATACAGACAGATCTGGGTAAAAGAATGGAAGGCGTCTATAATAACTTGAATATAGTAGACAGCAAAGTGGGAAAGAATGAAAAGAAGATTGAAGAAATACACCAAAGGGAGGTGCGACTCCAGGAAGTGGTGGACTCGTTACAAGACAGAACATACCATAGTACCCATGTTATCAATAATGATAATCGTGAAATAATAAATTTTAGAAACTATAGGCGTAATCCTATGGGATTTTTAGCACGGTTAGAAGAAATGGTAGAAAAGAACAGGGATAATCGATGGACCGTGGTGCGAACAATAATTGATGAAGCATTTAAGGACACCTATGATAATTGGTGGACGGCTACTAGACCTGATATACATAGTACACAAGACTTCAAAACGGAGTTTAAAGCCAAGTATTGGTCTGAATCAACTCAGAATGTAGTGAGAAACTACCTCAACAATGGAAGGTACGAACCACACATGGGACAGTCATTGACAGCATACTTTTTAGGGAAAATCTGCCTAGCCAACAATCTAGAACCTAAAATTCCAGACGAGAGTTTGGTCATCCAATTGTCATATCATTATGACGATGCCATCCAAAAGGCCAGGAGATACAGCCAAGTGAAAACAATACAGGGTATGGCCAGTTTATTAGAAGACCGTGAACATGAAGGACAGTACAGAAGAAACAATAATGAATACTCGATATAATAGATATAATGATAGTCCCCAACAGTCTAGTCCTAATGGTGGACTAGCCACCATCAAGCCAATAACAACAACTACCCGAATCGCAATTTCAGTAATAATAACAACACCAAATAAGAACTTATAAAATATCCGTATACCATCCCAGCAGTAATCCTGCGGAAAGACAGTTAAAGAGAGGTAGGTCGTCTTCTAAAAACTTACTGCCATGACCAGCAGAGAGAATGGCCAAAATATTTAGAATCTGCAGAAGAGTTTTTAAATTGTTCATACAATAATTTTATAGAAAGTACCCCATACACCATGATGTTTGAGAGAGCTCCACACAGAGAGATCCAAGATATAATCGATTTCCCCACAGATCCAGAATATCAATTTGAAGTAAAAAAGTGTTACAACAGAATAATGGAAAAGATAGAAAAACAGAGAGCCAAATATTTGAAACAACAACCCAAGCCTATCAAGTACCAAGTAGGAGAGAAGGTATTGATAAAAAACCGAGAATTGGCTAGTACCATAGAAGGTATAGCTAAAAAATTATTATTGTATGTAGGGACATATATCATTACCAAAGACAATGGCAACAACACCTATAAAATTGTTAATCCTATTAATAAGAAGATCAAAGAAGTTTATAACCAAGCATCTATAAAGAAGTTCCATGAAGATACTTTATGAAGTAATTAAAATTGATACCCCAAAATTAAAAAAGTAGTAAGAACAACTTACAGAAATGATTTGTATAAAATAATGTTGGAAAAACATAAAACTAGATATCAAAATTCAAAATATAATAAGAACAACTTATTGAAGATAATGAGAAAAATAATTTAGCAAGGAGAAAAATAACAATGATTAAACCTAATAAAACTCATCAAAACCAAAAAATAAAAGGAGTGTATCTGATATAATATCATAGTGAGAAATATAATTTAGAATGTAAAAAGAATAATAATGATTGTGTCAGAAGAATATAATTAAATGATGTAAGGTATAACACTAACCAAAATCTCATAACTAGCTGTATTAGTAATAAAAGTAGATGAACCAAGGAAAATAAGAGAATGAAGAAGCCAAAATAGAACCGTCAAAAGGATCACAAGAAAAAGAAGAAAGAAAAAACAAATATTTAAGAATTATCAGTAAGAAAGCCAATTAATAAATGTCAATAAAATGGCCAAGTATTGGAGATGAGAAGTGTATAATAGAAGGAAGAATTAATATGAAGAAACAATATGATCTGAGTTAAAGTACAGTGAATAATCCCTAGAGTATTATTATTATTATTAATTATTTTTATTGAAGGTCACATGATGACTACCTTATGAGGTTTATTAATGAAGATTGACTGTAGAATATTCCAGCAGTCATTTAACTGAGCAGAGATGATGTTCCTCTGATCTCAGAAAGTATGTAATGGACGACGGTATATGGTAAGCCGATAGAGCCCAACCGATTCAATTCCAGTTACAATGTTAGAGAGGTTTAGGAAAATTTAAATATTAGAGGGAAAACTCACAAATAAATATAGATAAATAAATAAAACCAGATCCAAAATGTATAATTAATAAAGAATGTCACAAGAATGATTACAGAAGTAAGATTTAAACTTGGGAAATAATTGATTTTAAGAAGGAAAGAAGATATAATTGTAATATAACTGATAATTTCATATAAAACTAGAAGTGTTTTCTGAAATGATCACGTTTGATGGAGGGGCATTATGTTACGCTACAAAATCTCCACCAGAATAACAAATGAAACAACGTTAAGAATTAACAACAACTATGCAGTTAGTAACGCAGAAGATGAGAAAAATACAGTCATTTTAAATAATAAAAAAATAATAAAATATAGTGATGACCAATGACCAAGATGATGACAAGGACAAGACCCCACCCCAAGTGACTGGCATGAATGACAAGTCAATATCAAATAACTTTATAGATAAAAAGGAGAACATGTTTGATCATAACAAACATTGAAAGTACAATACCTACCTTGATTAAATATGTAATAAAATAATGTATGTATAACTTCAATATAATACTATTAAATGACAAAGAAATAATAAGTGTTAATTACAAAAATAATGCACATAAATCAAATCAATGAAACCAAGTGATAAGTAGGTACACAGTGAGTGACCAAAAACATTGTGATAAGTGATATACAATAGTGAGTGGTTATAAATATCTATTTCAGAATACTCAATCACAGCGTATACTAAAAGGACAAAAAGTATTGAACACTAACGTGAAAGTTAACTCAAATACATGAAATAAACCAAGCGTAACCCATAATCACATGTGAAAACAAAACAAACGTTACATCCCATAAGGGATGAATGATGTTTTATTTATATTTTGTAAACGAAAAATAAGCAGGAGACTCTTAGAGTGACTTAACAATCATTATAAAATATTCACAACAACTTCGTGTTATATATAAAATATAATGTTTGTCTGACTTTGTAAACGATGGACAAGTAGAAGGCTCATGGAGTGACAATAATCAGTATAAAACAATCACAATTATTTGGTATTGTATATGATAACTGATCTTATATTTGAAAGTTGTAATTGATGAAAGAAGAGGAGACTCATGGAGTGAATTGACATACATTGTAAAAGCATTTTCAACAAATGTGTGGTAAATTTTAGGACTATAGATAAAGATGACATGATCATCAAAAGACTTGATACAAACAGTATCATAATATTATTATATGAATACATAGGTTTCAAAAGTTGTGTTAAGAAAAAATATGTAATTAATATTAATTTCAAGAAGTTCCAAGTTAAAAGATAGTCATTATCAAAGTGATTATGTTAACATGTATGTTCATTTTAGTAAAGTTCAGTATCTAAGTTATATT
This sequence comes from Magicicada septendecula, assembly GCA_034769895.1. Lineage (NCBI taxonomy): Eukaryota > Metazoa > Arthropoda > Insecta > Hemiptera > Cicadidae > Magicicada > Magicicada septendecula. Next base: position 117,902,032 of record CM068367.1, on the reverse strand, counting down.
TATACTATGTGGAAAAGAATGTTAACAGTTAAGTAAATTTTGTTCAAATGTTAACTAAGTTTAATTAATAAGAGTCAGTAGATTATATAATGAGTGGGCAGGAATATAAAGTGTTGTAGACAAAAGGTAGCAAAACTAGGTATGAAAATTAAGAAATTGTTAAAAAATAAGAATAGGCCTAAAGTAAAATGTTGAAATTCTCATTAAGTATACAATAATAGAGCAATAGTATATAAAATTGAACTACTCAAAGGTGACTAAATTGTATAAATTACTAATAATTGTAAACCTAGGTAAGCCTAGATCAAAGATAAGATTATTGCAAATTGTAACCAGTAAATAGATTTAAGTGAAACAAAAGGCATGTAAACATAATATAAATAGATAGGGGAATAGTAATATCACAAATAATACTAACAAAACTCATTAATAAAAGAAATAAGTACACAAGGCCTATACAGTAAAATGTTAATTCAGTAATTATAGATCACACACTACGCATGTTTGTTCTCAAAATAATTTATAGAAAGAAAGGAATCCAAAGATAATCAAAACAAGTTTATTAAATGAATCATAAACTCAATATTTAAATTAGAAACATTTTCGACAGTTTTATAGAAAATTAAGCTGAATATAACAATGTAATAAGAAAACTAACAACCAATGAGAGGACAGATTTATCGCTTAGTAATGAAAAATACGTTACAAAACAACTAGTTTTTTCCATTTATTGAACTCTCAAGAGAACGGATGAGAAATTAATTGCTCCCGAATAATAATCAGTATAAAACATAAAATAAATGAAAAAACATAATACAGTATAAAGTATTGAAAGTAAAGCATATGTCTACCAAAAGAAGAATGTGACAAAATTAAAATCTAAAATTAAAATAAAGTATAAACGAAAATTCTAAATTTCCGAAAAGTACAAAATCACGATCCAGAAGGAAAGAAATATAACCAAGGACATCCAATATATCAAATTCAACCATACTGAGGAACAGATGAAAAAAATTTTTGTAAAGTATAACTAAAAATATATTTTCACTACAAGACAACATACGTTTGAAATTCACGACACTTTCAAAGACACCTCACTCGGTTTCAACCACAATATTTTCGAACATTATTGATTAATTATTATATTTCACTTAAGAATTTTAACAACACATTTTATTTAAATAAAATTATTATTATTTAGTAACAAAAAATTATAACCTATTTGTAAGACGTTGAATCTAACCAATTTTAAAAGATTCACAACTGAATTTAGTAAAAATAAAAACTTCAGCAATTAGAAATAAGTATATTGTAAAGGTTTGTACATTCAAAACATCTTGTTATCTTTCTCTGTAATCACAAGAACCCTGTAATCCAACATTTTTATAAAAATCAACTAGCAGCAGCCCCTAAAGAGAATTGGGTTACAATGATCCTGCCAACCGCTGAGTCAGTAAAACTTTATCGCCAGGGCAAATTATTATATTATCATTGATGTTTATATAATCTGAATCCGAATCATTAACAAAACTGCTAGTAAAATTACCTGCAGTAAAATAAAACCTTGTGTATTCATTTCAGAGAATTTTATGCATGTTAATCTTTTTATATAGTTAAGTGTATAGCGCTGCCACAAGAACACTGAAGTTGGCAATCCTGACGCTGAGGAGTGGGATTCAAATTTGAACGTCAGGCGGTGGCAAATACGATTGTAGCAAAAATACTGAAAAAATTAAGAGAATCAATTATTAATTCTTTTAATTGTTTTGTATGTAAAACAATTTGGCGCCTAAAGATCAGGATTTTTCTGAATACACACAGCAGGTAAGATAGCGGAAAACCCTTAAACAGACGATAAACCGATCATACATCCAGGATAGGGGTTATTGTTCATAAAATTCATAAACTTATTAATCAACATACTTGGAGTTTTAAAGGACATATACTTGTCATGTAATAGATGGGCGCCGCAACGCGTGGCTAGGAGACACCTATTAATCTTGTAACATAGTACATGTTCAAGTTGTAACATGAATAGCAGTTACATGCTGTATTTCAACATGAATCATATAGGGAAGAGTTTGTATTTATAACCTGAATAATTGGTCTCCTGTGTTTTTCATAATTAATACTTTAAAACTATACGAGGTGTGATAAAAAAATAGACAATTTTTTTAATAAAACTACTTATTTATTTTTCAAAATTAATACAGTTCCCTTTAAAATAGTCCCCAACAGATACAACACCCTTATACCTACATTCTTTCCAGTTTGTATAAATTTGTGAAATTTTCATTTTGGTATAGCCTTCATTTAACTCAGCGATCTTACCTTACCTTCTCTGCGGTTGCAAAATATTATCCTTTCATTGTGGTTGCCTTTTTTGGGAAAAAGAAAACATATGGTGAACAGGGTGGCTGGGCCATTACAACAGTGTTATTTTTTTCAAAAAACGTGCAAATTAGTAGTGAAGTTGTAACGGTACATTGGGTCTGTATAGGAGTTTTTGGGGTACCTGGCCAATATAATTTTGTTGTAATCAAATGTATTAAAAGACAGGAGGTTAAAATTTTCTAATATATAATACAACGTAGTTTGCCAGAACAAGTTGACGCCAAGGTCAAATGGTCAAATGGCTTACGTGCCGATCGACAGCAATGCAGACCCAGCAACGGCAGGACACTCCTAAAAACGTCATCAAAAGTACGAAAGACGTAATAACTAAAACGTATAACAATGCCGTCATCGCCAGAAAACAATAGATTTGATGACGAATTATCCCTTCCACCTGGGTATTATATGCCATACTGTCTTTCTCAGTTGATACAACACCGTCCGTGCAACAGCACGCTGTAAAATCTGCTGGCCAGCAATTGCCAGCCAAAGTCTTTAAAAGGTGTTTAAAATATAACTACAATGTGAAAATTCAAATCAGTTAAAAAACTAACAGTACAAAATGTAAATTAAAATCAATGGTGTAAAAGAACAGAAAGAAACAGTTAACGTTCAGCCGAACAACTGCTGGACCATGTGGGACGTCTGACAAGAACTTCAATCATCCGAATTCAGGGAAGTCAAAATTCAAATCACTACCTATTAATTTTTTGACTCAAAATTACAATTTATTCAAATGTACCTTTAAAATAATTTGGGAGGGGAGCAGGTGTGTGTGCGTGCATGTGCCGGCATATATATAGTCACCAGGCATTGGTTCACGTTAAGTGACCCATTTTACGTAACGATATAGATATTAAACTGCAGTATTTTTTCTAACGTCATTTATAATAATCAGGAAAATTGAAGATAAATATATGTATGTAATTGCGATGTAACTAGAGTTAATGCAGCGGAAATACTTCACCGACATTTTGTTTCGTATGTAATCGGGACTCCATCTTGTTTTGTTCTTGCAATTATTTTAAAATATTAATGTCAGTAAAGCACAAGTTTTATTTACCAAATGCTATCTGAGTTCATTATTTCGAACAACCATCCCATCTCTGAAACGCTTATAGAATCCTGGAACCCTTAGGTAAAAATAAAATCTTATGTTGGCAATACAACATGGCGCCTGAACCAGCATGGTACATAAAACATAAATGTGAACATGGTTTTAAAAGGTAAGTCAATATTAATAAAAATAAAAAGTGTGTTTATTAACAAATGACGGCCTGAACTGGGACATTATATAAAGAAAATTTTATATAAATAAGCCTGATACAGTGACGAATGGTTGTTGGAAAAGGGGACTTAATACGTAAAATATACTTAATATGTAAGTAATTACGTTATGTTGTGTTGATTATATGTTCGATATACACTGATATATTAAAAGAAAATATATTTGAAATTTGAAAAATGGCAGACAATGATGAATACGTCAGCTTAACTGACACAGAAACAGAATCAATGATCATGAGTGGAGTGAATGCGAAGTCAACAGCTACAATTAGTAAGGTGTCGTTAGACGATTTATTCCAGTTGATGAAAGCTCAAAACAGTAACTTAAATACCAAATTTGATGAGAAGTTTAATAAATTTGATGAGAAATTTAATGCACAGAGTGTAAAGTTTGATGAGAAATTTAATAAACTTGATGAGAAATTCGATGAACAGAGTGTAAAGTTTGATGAAAAGTTTGACAAAGTTGATGAGAAGTTTAATGAAGTAAAAAACGAAATTAAGAGACAAAACTTTAATTTCGATAAACAGATTAAAGAAATAAATACACATTATGAAAATATGAAAGAAAAAATAGTAGCATCAGTTAGCGAGGTGTTTGATAGACAAATAAACAGAGTAAATAACATAATTGATAACTTTACAAAGAAGGAAGCAGATGACAATTATGAGATTAAAATGGGGGTAGAGAATAGTAGAGAAACAGATAAATTAAACGTATATAAGGACGATAAGGTAAGTAGGGGTGAGAATTATGACAATATAAGTAAAAATATGGTGTTAGAGGATAATGGTGTGAATATAGAAAATACTGATGAAACTTTAGAGGGAGTAGAATGTAATAATGGAACGTTAGTGTGTGTTGATGAGTCAGAGAGAAAGTGGAGAGAGAGTATACAGGTAGAGGGGTTGCAGGGGGTAAATTTTTCCCGTGATGTTGTAGTTGGGGGTGAAGAAAAGGCTTCACGAGTATATTTGGGAGACATATGGTCTGCAAATAGTTATCCCTTGAATTTTTGTGCATCTGATAGGTGGTGCAATAATAAAGTTGTAGTACCCCCTGTATATATTAAGAGAGAGGTGTGACTTGGTGTTATGGTGAGAGATATTTTCAGAAAGAGAGGTATGGTGATAGGAAGATAGAGTTATTTAAAGTGGATAGAAATGATAAAGAATTGGTAGAAAGGGTAGGTGTAGAGATGATGGATAATTATAGGAAGTACTTACCTTGGGTTGAAGCTGATATAGCAGCAGTGGGAGATGATGTTGATAAAGATGACTTTATAACTTACCTGACTGTAACAGACTATCCCAAAGGCGACATGATTGTTACGTTCTATTCTCTTACTTACCAATTTTCACCACGTTACTTCTACTTACCTCACACTTATATGCCACCCTGACTTACCCAACACAGAAGATTCCAAATTATTTATAGGTCGCGACGATATTTTGTGGTTTAATATCGAAACCTTGAAACACTTTTACTTATTTGCCAGGTTCGTTAGGCGAAATTTTCTATACGGGATAGGTGATGTTAATTATAACTTAATAACGTAATAATTAACTTAACACATGGTTATGCTACTGATTCATTTTATTAAAATTCATATTGTAAAATTAGTTTCTTCTCTGTTTATAACTTTTAACAGTTCATCAAACTCTTTGCTTAATGTTGTACTTTAAAATATTCTGTGAAAACTATATTGATTACTCCAACTAAGCAGTCTACATTTTAGTTTGTTGGACAAATACTACACTTTAATCATGAAAACTGCAAAATAATAATATGGTGTATTACCTCCTTCTAGTACCAAAACATAAATTGAAAAAAACAAAGGAAACTTCAACTAACTTAATTCTATTTTTTAAGACGACTCAGTTTGCTCACACGCAACACTCATACTTGTCCCCTTATTACATTTCATCTTCCCACTCCCATTATAATTGATTAAAATTTTCCAGTAAAATAAAATTTGATTCTAGATGTAGGCCAAATGTTAATTTATGTTGTATTCTTACGGCACGTGTTTGCTGGTTCCGTCGCACATCGTCCACCATAGTTTACGTAAATGTTCCGAGAGTCGTTACTAAATTTTACATAACTGTTGATTTCACTGATTCACATTACTTCTACATTTAGATACACAGTGTTCTGGTCGGCCGACCCAAAATTTGCTCGAGCGATGTTATTAGTAACCACGCGTGGTCTAGAGTTCTATGGCGACTGTGTGTTGCTGCCTAAGCGTCGGTAATGTTCATTTCCGCCAGCTCGCTCTCCAATTGGTTGATCCACTCATGTGGCCGGTTTAATGAGCCACGTGGTGGTAATTTCTGCCAACACTTTGGGTTCAAGATTATTGACAACGGCACATGGGCGCACACTTACAGCCGCATTCCAATGTTATCATTTTGCGTATCAGCCTCCGCCTGGCACGATGTGAATACCGGGTGTTACACACTCAGGTCTTAGTGGGCATAAAAGGTGCCCAAATAGACTGGCCTCAAATAATTATTAAATGAAATAAAATATCTATACCCTTCAGAATTGTCCCATTACAAGACACCCCCCCCGCCAATGAGAGGTCTTCTACTGAAACAGAAGAACTCTCATTGCTAAACCCCTAAGAGGATCAGTGAGGATATGGTGCCAACAACCCCCCGTTAATTTCTAAACACATCATGGGTAAACTACCCCCTTTCTTGGCGACCATGGCTGCACCTGTATGAGATTACTGGACTTCTCTGTTTGAGATCCCAACACCATAAAATCGGACAGATACTCACCATAGTACACCTAACCTTCTAACATTCCACCCCAAGATCAAAACCCTGGCCTTATACCATACCAGATCCTCAACCGATTGTTCCCCCTTACATGCATACTGGGTTGCCTTTAGCACGTACTGGGTGCGTACACATACTCATTATTGTATTAAAAACAAACTCCTTATTTAAAATTCATAAAAGGTATCTTTCACATTTCATTTTTTCTCTCAATTTACTTAAATCCAATCAAGTTCACAGCCAAAATAAACTAAACAAATCAAATTGAAATCATTTAAATTTTTGTTTGCCTAGAGGAATTTAGCTAAGTTCATTATTAAAGATCCATTAATCTGATCCTTTCATTACATTTACTTTCAAAAATTTAAAAATCCTTTAATTGGATTCATAACTCTTCTTATTTATTTACTAACAATCCTAATAACCACACAAAAATACCCAACTTAATTCTACTATTAATTCAGAATTCAAAATAAATGCACTTAAATATAAAAGAGAACATAAAATACCTATCCGAAATCAGCTACCACCTTCCCTACTTATAAGGAACATTATAATTTACCATAACGTTCTTTCATACAAAAAAATAGAAAATTAAATTTTTTTTTAAACAAATTTTAATTTTCCAAAATATTCCTTTTATCCATATAAAAAAAATAACATTATTTAATTTACTTAAATAACAAAAATTTCATAAATCATTTACTAGAAACCTATCCTGTCTTTAACATCAACCATCAGCTGATCTCTCTGGGTCAGGTGAATGACCTTACCCTATATATACCATACAAAATTATATATAAAAAAAAAAATAACATTGGTTCATAATTCTTACCATCTAATATAATAACAATGATGACACAATAAAACATAATAAACAAAATCTGATAAACATCTTCTACACTTGATATAGTCTGTCCGGAATCAGTAAAGTCCTTTATAAAATTATTACACAGAGCATAACACATTTAAAACACCTACTTCTAAACAGCCTATCTATTACAATAGTATTTTTGGAATCAAAATAAAACATTATAATTGACTCTATCACTTAAAATTGTTTGCTCTCATGCGTGAAGTACATCACTAATCATTGAGTCATAGTTATAGCAACAGTTACTGAACAGCTCTCTGGGTTGTCAACCCCCAACTCTCTCTATAGACCCGTATAAATTGACCGCCCGCTGTTTACAGAGGTTGTCACCCTCTCACTGAATTTTCAGCTACCCTCCTACTACATCAATCTCTTAAAGTCCCCCCTTTATACCTAGTTACAATTAGGTAACCACCCGCTGGGTAAACCGGATCGAGCGTTTGCCTTATGCACAGATGCGTTATCTGTGCCCCTGGCTTGTAACGGCCAGCTCCTTTTCCACACACACTATTGTTTCCTGGTGTTGGACTGTGGCATCCATTTGCATCCCCAAGAACTGAAGTTTACATATATATGGTATAGACGCTGCCTATACCGTTCTTGGTTCAGCGTTATATAAAATTCGGCATTACTGATGTCCGAGGACACCAGTAATCCTACTAAAATGATTCACACACCCTTAAAACGGCACCACCGCCACCTTCGACGATAGCTGCTGTTCCATAGTTATGTAGTTTCCCCTGTGTTACCCCCCTGTCAATTTCTATGTTCACCAATTTAGAATCTACTTACATAATTCCACGGTCAGGGTTCGGTGAAGCCGTGACCGCCCGAAATGTGGGGAAACTACCAAAAGACATATAAGGCTCATACTGACACCGTTACTACAATTCACGGATGGTCAACTCTTATATGTTTGGTTATTTATTAATTAATTTTTCATGTTTAACATCTTTTGGATTCGTCTACATTCTTAACCTTTAAACATCAAACATTTCACTTTTCTTAAATTACATTATAAAATTCATACTTACATTACATCACTCACATATTGTCATAGACACAAAATATAAACATTTGTTACCCACCAAATCATGTACACAACTCCATATATCTTCTGAAACATTTTAACAACCATGTTACTCCACAAACTAAACACATTTCACATTTATTTATTTCTTATTTATTATCAAGTTTAATCTCCTAAAATCATTTAAATTCATCAGCAAAATCTCCTTATATAACATTTTAAATCAATCAAAAATATTTAAACATCTCAAATTATTTTAATTCCATCAATTATTAAAAACACAACATATTTTAATTACCTTACTCCAAAACAATTATAATTCATTTATTACCTTCATAATTATTCTTGTTATTTATTTAGTCTGCCAAAATATTATTATTATTATTATTATTACATCAATTTCTACCGCATACACACATTGTTTACATTAAATACATTTTACCATACAAACACAATTAATTTCACTATAAATTTATTTACAATTCTTCATCATCATTTTTCTATTTACCACACCTCATCTCCTAAGTTAGCAATGTCACAACCATAAACTAAAATATTTAAAATGTCCATTCACTTATTTTTTATTTTACCCAGCGTCATCATATATTAGTCTTACATATTTGTAACACAAATAATTTTTATCGGCACACATCACATTCTTATTATTACTGTAATAACCCATTAAATCTATGTCATTCATTATACCCTTATAATTTATAGGATTATTCCCTTTTATTATTTCATAAACCTTGTCTGCATTAGTTATTTTTGTCCAGTCTCCATCAGTACTTTTAGCTAGCATAAGGTAAGTTCTTTTATCATTATATTCCTCCACTACATTCATCACAGCATCACAATAATCATCCGTCTCTATTTTACAAGGTAAGTATTTCATATTATTTATTTTCTCCCATCCTAAACTCTCTATCAACTCTTTATAATTTCTCTTTAACTGATATAATTCTATCTCCCTATCTGCACACAACTCTCTCTCAAATCATCTCTCATCATCACAACACCTGTCACTACCCCCCTGAACCAACTCATTCCATGCAAAGGGCACAACAAACTTACTATATGTCTTGGCACTTCCAAGACCATCACAAAAAATAAAGGGACCATTTGAAGACACCTCGTCTTCCACACAACTACTGGAGGAAACTCTGTCCTCATACAACACTTGTGAAACCTCTGTTTCACCATAAACTTGGGGAAAACTTGCCCTTTGCCCATCTAACCTTTCATCACACTCTCTCTCTAACTGACTCACCTTTGTTTCTACCCCTTTACAACCCATTACTCTCTCACTCTCACTAACTATCTCATTAACTATTTCTATATCATCACTCTTTGATACCACATTTTCAATTACATTATCATTTTCAACATCATTGTTATCACTTGTTGACTTTTTATTATAACTATCGTTATTACTCACCTTGTTATTAATTATCTGATTTACCTTATTTTTAATCTGTTTCTCTATTGACTCTACCACCCTCTCAACACTCTGCTTCAATTTGTTAAAGTTAGTTTCAAATATTTCATTGGTATTTTCTAAATGCTTATTAATTTCATTAATGTGGTTTTTTTAATTCACTAAAATTGTTTTCACATTTTACTTTCTGTTCATGTATTTGACTACTCAACTTATCAAATTTTTTGTCATTATTATCAAGACGTTGATTTAATTCATTGAATTTGTTATTCTGTTCATTAAATTTAGTGTCAAAACGATCATTTAATGCATCAAATTTCTTATTGTTATCACTAGACATCAGTTTAATTTCCCCCATTATCTCACGCAACCAATCCTCAGTTTTATTACATTCTCTAGCCGAGACAGGAGTTGAATGAACTCTCGCCTCGTCCGTAACAGCTGATTCTGTCCAGCTTTCTTGATTTACTATAGGAGTTTCTAACTGAATTTCTGATTCACTTATAACAGTTGAGTCAGACAAACTGACTTCGTTCTCTGTATTTTCCATTTTTTATAAATTTAATTATTCTTTATTATATATAACTTAGTTATTAGCTATTATATAACTTAGTTATTGTCTAAACAAAATCTCATAACTTAACTCTTTAACCGTATTTTACGTCTTAACCTCTATTCACACATTTCGTAATTTTTCTATTACAAAAAAACCGCCTACTATCACCACCTATTTCGTACTTCAAATCAGGCCTAAACCCATAATGAATTAATTCATTTGAGTTATACTGGCAGGGATCGCCATTTGTTACGTTCTATTCTCTTACTTACCAATTTTCACCACGTTACTTCTACTTACCTCACACTTATACGCCACCCTGACTTACCCAACACAGAAGATTCCAAATTATTTATAGGTTGCGACAATATTTTGTGGTTTAATATCAAAACCTTGAAACACTTTTACTTATTTGCCAGGTTCGTTAGGCGAAATTTTCTATACGGGATAGGTGATGTTAATGTGGCGTAATAATTAACTTAACACATGGTTACGCTACTGATTCATTTTATTAAAATTCATATTGTAAAATTAGTTTCTTCTCTGTTTATAACTTTTAACAGTTCATCAAACTATTTGCTTAATGTTGTACTTTAAAACATTCTGTGAAAACTATATTGATTACTCCAACTAAGCAGTCTATATTTTAGTTTGTTGGACAAATACTACATTTTAATCATGAAAAATGCAAAATAATAATATGGTGTATTACCTCCTTCTAGTACCAAAACATAAATTGAAAAAAAAACAAAGAAAACTTCAACTAACTTAATTCTATTTTTTAAGACGACCCAGTTTGCTCACACGCAACACTCATACTTGTCCCCTTATTACATTTCATCTTCCCACTCCCATTATAATTGATTAAAATTTTCCAGTAAAATAAAATTTGATTCTAGATGTAGGCCAAATGTAATTTATGTTGTATTCTTACGGCACGTGTTTGCTGGTTCCGTCGCACATCGTCCACCACAGTTTACGTAAATGTTCCGAGAGTCGTTACTAAATTTTATATAACTGTTGATTTCACTGATTCACATTATTTCTACATTTAGATACACAGTTTTCTGGTCGGCCGACCCAAAATTTGCTCGAGCGATGTTATTAGTAACCACGCGTGGTCTAGAGTTCTGTGGCGACTGTGTGTTGCTGCCTAAGCGTCGGTAATGTTCATTTCCGCCAGCTCGCTCTCCGATTGGTTGATCCACTCACGTGGCCGGTTTAATGAGCCACGTGGTGGTAATTTCCGCCAACACTTTGGGTTCAAGATTATTGACAACGGCACACGGGCGCACACTTACAGCCGCATTCCAATGTTATCGTTTTGTGTATCAGCCTCCGCCTGGCACGATGTGAATACCGGGTGTTATACAACTCAGGTCTTAGTGGCCATAAAAGGTGCCCAAATAGACTGCCCTCAAATAATTATTAAATGAAATAATATATCTATACCCTTCAGAATTGTCCCATTACATGATCATACTCGATCGTGACAAATTATACGAGATAGTAATATGGAATAAGCATTTTAATTCAAATAGTATTGTGGAAATATATGAAGAATTAGATAAGTACTATATTGATAGTAATAATATAACATATTCAATAAAAAATAATGTGTGTAGACCTAAGATTAGATTTTTATTTGATGATGGTGGATAAGTGTTTTATTGTTTATGAACATTTAATTATGTGAACAGTGTGGTTTTGAAATGGATTGTCTTATGGAGTGATTTATGGTCAATGATAACAAATAATAAGTTGGATTGTATATTCTTTTGTGTGTTAATGTCAAGGTATTTGTGTATTACATTATGTTGTGTATTATATGTATTTTTATGTAAACCATGTAGATAATAGGAATTGATTGAATAATAGTTATAACATTTTTTTTGGACTAAATAAAGGTAATGAGAATAATTGTGAAGTTTAAGGTAACTAAAATAATTGTGATATTTTAAATTGTTTGAATCAAATAATTGAAGATTAATTAATTAATGGTGTATAAAAGAGATTTGATAATGAAGTTAAATGATTTTCTGAAATTTAGATGCTATAAAGAGTAGTAAATGATTAAACATATAATATGTTTGGATCAGTCGTCAAAAATGTGCCGGGAAGTTTGGTTTGGGGAACATCAATGCACGAGGGGAAAGGTTACTTGAGTTTTGTGAGCAGTATGAGATGATCGTCACAAACACGTTTCGAAGTCCCCAAAAGACGACGATATACTTGGAAAGCACCGGGGGATGTTAGGAGGCATCAGATCGATTATATTCTAGTCAGACAAAGATATAAGAACCAAGTCAAATCTAGTCATTCATATCCTGGTATGGATATAGATAGTGACTATATTCCCATTATGGCCAAGTGCAATATTAAATTTAGGAAAATCAGGAAATCTAAACAAAAGAACTGGTGCTTAGAAAAACTGACCGATGACAAAATAGTAAAAGAATTGGAAGAGGAGACAGACATGTTGATGGAAGGAAGGCCAAGTTGGGAGGAAGTAAGAGATGGAATAATTGCAACAGCACAGCGTGTTCTAGGGAAGAGAAAGTTAGAACCACAGAAACCGTGGATGACACAGGAAATGTTGGATCTAATAAGGAGGCGTAATAAGCTGAGAAATAAGGATTATCAGGAGTACAAGAGAATAAAAAATCAGATTACCTCTATGTGTTGCATTGAAAAAGAAAATTGGATGAAACAACTAAGTCTTGAAATAGAAGATGATTTCAGTAGAGGAAAATGTGATAAGGCATATTTAAGGATAAAATCGTTACAGTTGAAGCATAAGACTCGAAGTAATGTTGTTAAGGATAAAAATGGTAAAATACTTTTCGAAAATGATAAGGTCACCGAGCGTTGGAAGGAGTATATAGAGGAACTATATGCCGGGGAAGCTGTTGTAGTCACGCAGGAATGCTGTAGATAGAGATAGGGTAGGACCGCCAATTAGCAGGGTAGAATTTGATTATGCCCTTAAAGGTCTGAGTATGAAAAAAGCAACAGGGCCTGACAGTCTACCAGCAGAGCTTTTGAAAAATGTAGGGGAGAGAATGAAAGACCAGCTATTTTGAATAATTACTGGGTGCTACGAAGAGGGAGTATTGCCAGTTGATTTCATTAAAAGTAGAACAATCACAATACCAAAGAAAGGTAAAGTAGACGACTGTGCTAATTATAGGACGATAGCCTTAATATCTCATGCTGCTAAGATTTTGCTGAACATAGTGAAGAACAGACTGGAAGGAAAGATTGATCACACTTTGGAGGAGGATCAGTTTGGATTTAGAGCAGGTAGAGGAACCAGCAATCTTGGCTCTGCGGCAGATCTTGGAGAGGAGAATTGAAGTGAATAGGAAAACCTATTTAGTATTTGTGGATCTCGAGAAGGCGTTCGACAATGTTGATTGGAAGCTGTTGTTTCAAACTATGAGGAAGTCAGGACTTGACTGGAAAGTTAGAAGGGTAATCTTCAATATTTATAGGTTGCAAAGTACTGTAATAGACATAAATGGATGTAAAAAGGAGCAATAATAAGAAGAGAGGTAAGACAAGGTTGCCCACTGTCACCATACTTGTTTAATTTGTTTATAGAAGATGTAACTCAGATGAAAAGGAGTTCTAGGGGAATTAAAATAAATGGGGAACAGATACACAGTATTCGCTTCGCAGATGATATTGTACTGATGGCTGACTCAGAAAAGGATATGACCCGAATGTTAGGTACGTTTAACAAGATTCTTCACGCTTGGAGATTGAGGATAAATGTTAAGAAAACTAAAATAATGGTTGTGAGTAAAAAAAGAGAAGACATTAAATCAACCATTATGTTGAACAACACAATATTGGAGCACGTTACTGAATTTTATTACCTGGGTAGCATAGTTACAAGTGGGAATAAGTGTCTGGCAGAGATTAAGAGGAGAGTAGCTCTGGCAAAACAAGCATTCCAGAGCAAAAGGAACTTATTAACAAGCAACCATATTAGTATTGAAACAAGGAAAAAGTTTGTTAAGGTATTTGTATGGAGTGTTTTAACTTACGGGTATGAATCGTGGACATTAGGGAAGGTGGAGAGTGACAGACTTCAGGCAATGGAGATGTGGATTTGGTGGAGAATGACAAAAACTAGTTGGACAGATAGGAAGACGAATGAACAGATCTTAGAGGAAATAAATGAGAATAGAACACTGCTTAGGAGTATAGAGGTGAGGAAGATTAAGTTGACAGGGCATGTGATCAGACATAGTGCTTTTTTAACTAACATCTTTGAGGGCAAAGTAGTGGGGAAGAAGCCCAAAGGAAGACCAAGAACTGCATACTTCCGCAGCACAATGAGTGTCATGAATAGTGGGTCCTATAAAGAAATGGAGAATATCGCAAGGGATAGAGTGACGTGGCTACAGCGACAAGGCATTGCCTTTAGGAGTTAATAAAATAATAATATTTGGATATGGAGTTACATTGTTATTAAGAGGTAAGTGATGAATTTTCTAGGGTAATTGTCAAAGATCATATTAAGGTGAAAAAAGATAGAGTTTGGATAATAATGATTATTTAAATAAGGCATATTGAGTCAATCAAAGGTAACTCTAATGGGAGGTTAGGTAAAATAAGAATTGTAGAATAGAAGTATTACAGAAACAGGGTAGTAATAGGGACACAGTAGTGGTAGTGCATATATGTAGAGAAGGTGAGTAATGTAGAGGGTAAATATATAATGTTGATGGTGATATTTTGTAGATGAGGGTGAGGTGGTAAGGAGTGATCAATCTGCGTCGTTGGGCAGGTACAGTACGAAGGGTCGAGGAGTGATTGCTGAGATTATTGGGAAGGGCAAAAGATGATGAATGGAACTGCCAAGGTCGGGAACACACATCCTAGTTACAAAGAGGGTATTAGATATTTGATTATAAAAGAGGAGAATGGTATAAGTGGAATTAGTGCTGAAGGGGGTTATTATTGAGAGATTGGTGTCACCCTATGCAAATCTGTTAGTAGCTGTTAGTAGGAAGAAGGGAGTAAGGTATAGATATTAATGCCCGTATAAATCAAATCATTGTAAATAACTGAGAGTCACCCAAACTAATTAAAGAGGAAAATGTTAAAAAGAAAATTCGTAGTAGAAAGGTAATAACAAATGAAAGGTATGTAACATGAAGGTTAATAATAAATTTAAACTTTTTTGGAGAATAATGGTATGATATATGTTAAATAAATTAAAGGTTTATATGAAAGAGTTAAGAGAAAGTTCAAGTTATAATGTTTATCAATTTTATACAACTTATTTTAAATATGAATTGTTTAATGTAAATGTAACAATGTTAATGTTCAAGGGTAATGTTTTATTATGTTGTAGGATCATAGTGTGTGTGGAAGGTGGTTATTACAGGGGGTAGTAACGTTAAATGAATATTAAATATTAAGTATACGATGTTGATATTGGTATTGAGCATAAAAGATAATTATGATTTCGCTTTGGAGAAGTATTAGTATCAGGAAAACTGATCAATGAATTTTGAATAGATAGATTGTTTGCCATAATGTATTTGTGTTTTGGTTCTATATTAGAGATATTGTGACAGTACGAAAATCTTGATGTCAGAATTATGGTATGAGTGGTAACAAATTATCGTATTTTATTGTATTACACACACACATACATGGAGAGAACGATTTCCTTTTGTAAAGAGACAACGACGCAGATTTTAACAGATCAAAACGATTCTAAGGTCAGGAGCAGACGTGCGGAGACGAGCATACAAAATGGCCATCCAAGTGGAAACAGATTGTAACTAGCCACTCTCATTGGTCCAGAAGACGGGACGTCATTAAAATCAGTGATGACTTAACAAACAATGACATGACAACAGGGCGTGAGCCGATATGAAACAAAAGACAATGACGTGGATGCGCTAAGACATACGCAAAATATGTGCTTTGCATCCGCCCCAGTCAACTACAAGTCGTCATGCAGTGAATACGTATTAGAGTGTACTGGTCCCAAATAGGCCAGTAATAGTGTTTTGTCAGTAGTTTAAAATGGCAAAGTAAACAAAATATAATTCTACTAATTAACTATGTAACAATGTAAAATCAGTGTCAACAAGTTAGACGACTAGAACCAAAAATACGCCGAACACCGGGCGAGACATGGCCAACATCTGAACAACACAGAAACCTCAACATTTCAGGAAAGTGCACATTTAAATACTACCTTTCCTTTCTTTACCAGTAATCGAGCTCGAAATAATGTGAACAGAAAATTTAATAAATCAAAATTGTCAAAGATGTGTGTGAGAGAGAGAGAGAGAGAGAGTGAGTGAAATTGGGAGAAAACAGGGCGGCCGTGTTAATTAACATAGGCGTTGGTTTGTGTTCAATTTCACCTTTCAATGATAATATTAGAGAAAAAAATTAATTACTGCAGTATAAAATATTCTTGTTTGATGTAACAGAAGTAAGGAGAAAAAATTATGGTAAATGTAAGTTATTACTAAGGAGCGGAATTTAACTGGCCGCCATGTTGTAAGTACGATATAAACCGCCATTTGTATTTGTGAAAATTAATTATGCAAATGAAGTAGCAATTAAAACAGAGTTTATTACACCTGGCAATTGTAATCAGTTTTGTTATTTCGTACAACCTTAATGTTTCTGCACTTTCACTTAACGAATCTTGGACCTTACGTATAAAACAGATATGTGTGGTAGCGTTAATCTACGAAAGTATTATCAACATGCGGTAAGTACAATAAGTACATATTGTTTACTTTTACATATTTATGTATATAATATGCGTGTAAAAGTACGTAACGGTACAGGTGTCGCCCAGAACAAGGTACTTATTATTTGTAATTATTTTGAGTGTTAACAGGTGGCGCCCTGAACACGAGACTTTATATAAAAATTTACAGTATATAAATAAGTCAAAGAGCAGAGACAAGCGGGTGCCGAAATGATAGAACAACAAATAACATTGCTAAAGAGGTTATGTTAGTACTTGAGTAGGACATAAAGCAACTGAAAATAAACAATCGTGTATTATTAAAAATTATTATTATTATTATAAGCAAAATGGCAAACAATAACGAGACAAGTAGAACAGAATCAGAAATGATGGGCGATAGTATTCACTCAACACCAGCCCCAACAAAAAGAGTTGAGGAAAACGACATAATAAGAATGATGAAACTGCTTTTTAATGAACAGAGTATCAAGTTCGATACAAAATTAGACAATTTTAATGATAAATTAAACCAATTTGATGAACAATTTAATGATATTAAAAAAGAAATTAAGAAACAAAGTTGTAATTTTGATGAAAGAATAAACGAAATAGAAATACAGTGTGACAGTATTCAAAAACAAACAGAAATAATAATGAACAATTTCATAACAAAATGAGTAAGTTAGACGACAAAATTAAGCAAATCAATGAGACAGTTCAGAACCAAATAGAAACACAGTATGAAAAAACAGAGAATAAATGTTTAACCACAGTTAATGAGCAGATAGAGAGTAGAACTAATTGTGAAATAAATAAACAAATAGAAATGAAAACTAGCATTTTACAGAACAAAACAGAGAAATGTGAATTAGATGTAATAGACATAACCAAACATTTTGAAACAATAGACCAAACAGTATCAAAATATGAGAATAATACTAGTGATAGAATGAGCATGTTACAAAGTAAGATTAAAGAAATTGATGACCTAGCTATACAAAATAACAATAATATGCATGTTAAATGTGATGTGATTGAAAATGATTGTGACGGCACAATTCTGGTACGATAATAATTTTGTAAATCTATAGTCCTAAAAACCATAATTATTGTATTTTTATTCCCTAACCATTTATTTTGTAATAATAATAATTTTATTTCATAATCCCTATAAAGTTCTGGTGAATAAACTATAGAATATTTTAAACAACGCACTTTGGAGTTAACAGGATTTCGGTCGAATTCGCTGAAAAGCTACAAATGTCGCAAAAACTATTTGCCACAGATAAACAGTAAACAACCAAGCCCACGACTACGTCAGATGCAAGGAATGTAAGACGCATCGTATGCGACTGGGCTGGGCTGCGGAACAAAGGGCTCGTGACGTAGTTTTGCCCCACCTACGCAATGTTTAACAAAGACTCTGGGTTTCCGTCCAGACAGTGAATCGAGCCGGCCGGTGTATTCACTAAGAGTGTTTATGTAAATTTTACACCACCAAAAGTGGTTTAATAACTATTAATGAAATAATGGTATTGTTGGTGTTGTAACTGGGCTTGAGTGGGTGTCATCGGCCAAGTGAAACCGTGAAGAATCTGGCAACGGTCCGGACTTCTACGTGCAGCCAAATCTGCCAAAGTGTGATTCGAGGGGGGACACTACGATTCGAGAGTGTGGGCCCTAAGACAATGTAAAGAATCAGATTTTGCACGATGACAGGATTCGAGTAGTGCGATGACATCGACTCAAAACTGGAAGCTAAGTATCAGCTATAACCCTTACATATCAAAGAAAATAGAAAATGACCAATTCAGTAAATTCAGTTCAATAAAAAATTATTCATTAAATAAAAAATGAGCTCATAAAATAAAAAATTGTACCAGAGAGAGAGAGAGAGAGAGAGAGAGAGAGAGAGAGAGAGAGAGAGAGAGAGAGAGAGAGAGAGAGAGAGAGAGAGAGAGAGAGAGAGAGAGAGAGAGCGTGAACAAAAGACTATTTAAATGAAATTGAAATTTAATGAAAGTGAAAAATGAGTTACGGGGGGAAATTAATAAAAAAGTTACCGGTATTACAGAAAGAGTAATCGTAACTAGGGACATGTACAATGAAATAGAATTAGAGAATTTTAACCATGAGAACAGAATAATACACCCTGTGAGATTTTTAAACCAGACACGAGAGTATAACCATTTTAGTAACCATAATTGGGAAATACAACGAACAAAAATCATAAAATGCTTTAAGGGTAATTCGATAATATGGGCGGAAACGCACAGAGTAGAATGGGACGAGTTTGAAAATTTCGAGAGGGCATTTAAAGATAAATTTTGGCCGGAAGAAGAACAAGAGAGTTTAAGAAGTCGTATTATGGGAGTAGGAAACTTTGTAGGACATAATAATATAACGATGTATGTGACAAAGCTGTATAACGAGGCAAAATACCTCGAACCGCCTATACCTTTCAAATCATTCGTCAGGTATGTGAGCAAACATCTACCTAGAGAAGCACAGATTACCTTAATGACGAAGGAGATAGAGAATTTAAGTGAGTTAGAACGAATTTTAGACATTTTGCAGAGTATTAGGGATCGTGAAACAGTGAGACGACCTGTACAGAATAACCACAATAATAGTAACATGGAATTTAACAGACCTAGAAATAATTACCAGGGGAATAATGATAATAATAATAATTATAGACATAGAAATAATTTCCAGCAATCAGGTGAGTGGAGTTGTTTCAGGTGCGGGAGAGAGAACTACGCTCACAGACAACAGTGTTTCAGGTGTAAACTGCCCAGAGAAGAACAGAGGAGGAGAGAACACACGAAACAATATGTACCAACCGACAAAGGAGGACCAAGTACTAGTGGAATGACGAACCACAAACAAGGACGACCAAGTGGTCAACAACAACAAAATATGAACGACACTGAACGACAGCCGGAAAACTAAAACCAACAGTGGTAGCCAGGACCCGACCACTGTTCAGAGAAGCGCATGAGGTCCAACCAACAGAAGACATCCCAAGTAACGTCATTAAAACGGACATAGTAGCTGATTTGTTGGAGGAGGAGAACAATATTCTAAAGGAGGTGAGAGCAGGACTGACGGAAATCCAGGTAACTATAGAAGTAAGCATTTTAGAACACTGGTTGATACCGGGAGCGAAATTTCAGTGATAGCAGAGAATATTGTAAGTGAGTTAAGAGAATTTAACAGAAATATTCCAGTTTTGCCAGTAGCAGGGGTTACGGTGATAGGAGTCACGGGGGTACGAAGCAAGCGAGTGACGAAACAGATACATTTGAACTTTTTGATTAATGGTATAGATTTTGATAGTACATTTTTGGTAGTTAAGGGTTTGATTTTGGACATTATTTTAGGTAACGATTTTTTACAGAGGAATAGAGCGGTGATAAATTTTAAAGAGAAAGTGATAGAATTCGACGGGGGTGACCGGTCGGTGAGAGTTAATTTTGAACGGGTGATAGATAGGGTTAGGACCATTTGGAACATTTACGTTGTGTTGACGAAATTGAAGACAGGAGGACTTACGGTGAATTGGGACAAGTCTAAATTTGTACAAACGGAAATTAATTTTTTAGGTTTCATCATCACTTCAGGAGGGTTCTCAGCAAACCCGGACAAGGTCGAATCGATCATGCGCTTCCCTGAACCAAGGAACATAAAGCAACTGCAGAGTTTTCTCGGGCTGTGCAAATTCTACAGGAAATTTCAAAGGAACTACGCACACGTGACAGCAAGGTTAAGTGCAGTACTTCAAAAGAACCGACAATGGAAATGGGGCGACACAGAGCGCAGAGCTTTTGAGGAAATTAAGAGAAAATTTAGTGAGATGATCATGATGAACCACCCGGATTTTGAAAAAGTGTTCTATTTACAGACAGACGCCAGTAATGTAGCCGTCGGCGCAGAGCTGTATCAAGAGGATGAGGAGCAGGAACACCTCACTATAGCCTTCGCGAGTAGATCATTGCTGCCAGCGGAAAAGAATTATACAACGACTGAAAAAGAGTTACTTAGTATTGTATTCGCCATTGGAAAATTCAGAACTTACATTTTGGGAAACAAGACCATCATACGAACGGGTCACAAGGCGCTATCCTTTCTGAACACTTGCAAGCTTGCTCACAGCCGTCTAACAAGGTGGGTGCTCATGCTACAGGAGTACAACTTCGAGTGGGAATATATCAAAGGGACAGAGAACAAGGTGCCCGGCACTCTTTCCAGAGTAGATTGTGAGAATAATAAAACAGTTAGGGACTTGAAGGAAATTGAAAATTTTAAAATTAGCAGGGAGGATAAGATCTTTGGAGAAGAGTTAAAGGATATCAGCACCATGCAGAGAGCAGATAATAAGTCGGGGAAGATAATAAACAGCTTAGAGACGGAATTGGAGAAATCAGAATATAGCCAATTTTTCCAAGTTTACAAAGGATTGTTGTTTAAAAGGGTAGTAGGGGGTGAGCGTGACTGGAAACTAGTAGTACCAGAAGAGTTGGAAGAGAAGATTATTTGGGATTGTCATTTTAGATACGGTCATTTTGGGGCGAAAAAGTGTGTCAGTGTGTTGAAAGAGTCATGTGTTTTCAGGAATATGGAGAGACGAGTGAGAAAATTGCTGAGGAGTTGTGATTTATGTCAGAAGTCGAAGGTAGTAAACTACAGGGTGGAAGGTGAGTTGAATTTTATAAGGGTAGAGAGACCATTTGATTTAGTTGCGGTAGATTTGTTTGGACCATTGCCGAAGGGTAGAGGCGGAGTAGTGTATATTTTTGTATTACTTGACACTTTTTCGAAGTATGTGAAATTGTATAGCGTAAAGAGAGCTACCAGTAAGGTATTGAGTGAGAAGGTGACTAAAGATTATATGATTCACGTGGGTAAGCCGAAAGTGATTTTGTCAGATCATGGGCCACAGTTCATCAGTGGAAAATGGCGCCAGACCTTAGGATGGGAAGGAATCCTCACGAAGCATACGGCTGTGTACAATCCCCAGTCAAACCAGGCTGAGCGTGTAATGAGAGAGATAGGCAGAATCTTTAGAGCCTATTGTCACGCTAAACACAGCGAGTGGCCGTTGTACGTCAAGAAGGTAGAAAATTGGCTGAACAGTACCACCCACGAGTCCACCGGCTATACACCTCACGAATTGGGAACACGCCCCCCAAGAATATTGGAGCAGCTGTTTGATTATCCAACGGAGAGCGAGCGTACGGATGTGAGCATTAAGATCCGGTTGGCCAACGAGAATTTGTTAAGCAAGGGTGAACAGAGAAAACGTAGACACGACACAAAAGGTAAGTGGGTAAAATATGAAGTTGGACAGTTGGTATTAGTAAGGAGGCACGACTTATCGAACGCGCAAGACAAGGAAATTAAGAAATTCTTCCTGCTTTACGAAGGACCTTACGAGGTAATAGGAATCAAGATGAAAAATTCATATGTGTTGCAGGACAGGGAGACTAGGGAGATAGTAGGAACACACAATGCAACAAATTTAAAGTTATATTGGTCATCTTAGCTAGGCGATAATGGGTTTGTATTAGAGCACGAATGAGTTTAAAATGTTAAGATTTATGTTTCCAGGAGGGACATTTCCCCCATTTTCGGGCGATCACAGATTCACCACCTCTGATCGTGGTTTTTGGCATTTGGAGGCAGACCATGGTTGGCAGTAGCCTCAACAGCGGGGTGAAACTGACGGTGGTCTGGCTCCACAAAAAGGTGTGAGTAGAAATTTTAACGTACAAGAACGGGGAAGGGGACCCAGAGTCCGTGGAAAGATAAAGTGGAGTCTTATTGAAAAAAAAAAAAAAAAATCTTTTGTTGTGTTTGTTTTCCTTCAGGAAACAGAAGAGTGTATTTTATTTTAATGTAAACTTATCAGATGATCCATTGTTGTAATTCCTATTTTGTCTTGGAAGAAAATGTCAGTGAAAGTGAAAGTTTGAACTTGCAAGGTGTCTATGTGAAAATTTTAAATAATTGAAGAACTTGTCTATGAGCAAGGTTAAAAGGTGTTTTTTATAGTTGTTTGGTGTTAGTAAAATTGTAAGTCAAAATGGACTGTAAGGACAGCATATGTAGGATGAGTTAAGTCGAATGTAATCGGGCTAGTGTGGTTGTGGCATGTGCAGCCGTAGCTAGCGAAGTGGGTTGATGAGTAACGCACAGACCGTTGCCATCATCGGAGGCCTCAAGAAGGCGTGATTGCACTGTACAATTTGAGTATAATTTTATATTATATGTGATTTTTAACGGTACAGTGTATAAAAATGATGTGATGTAAGACATGCAAATGAAGTTGATTTCCCCGACTTTTCGGGCGATTACTGCCCTACCAGCACGAATCGTGGTTTTGGCTAGCGGTCAGCTATGGCCATAAATTAAGAACCTTGACCATAGCTGGCTTGAAATTGGTATATATTAGAAATTAATGGGGGGTGAATTTAGGGGAAATCCCCGGAACTATGGAACAGCGGCTACCACTCTGTTCGAGTAGGAACAGCAAGGCCAGGTGGTAGACCCATTTTAAGGACGTGTAATCTGTAAATTTAGATATTATGATATCTGGTTTTTAATTATGTAACACAGACGCAAGGGCAAGGAGATGTCAAAATTACTCCAAAATTTCAGCCCTTGTGGACGCAACTGGACGCCACAGTCCAGGGGGGGTCATAGTGTGTGGTTAGGAGGTCGTTACGGGGGTAGCGATGGTAAAAATACTAATGTGTTAAAAATATAAAGATAACAGTGGTTTTGAACAAAGAAAGTTGAGTAAAGAAAAATAAATAGTTTGAAGTTGTTTGCCATGATAGGTATATGTTTCAATATTATATGAAGTAAAATAGTAGAGTTAGTGATTGTTGCTTAGAGAGATTAAAATTTGTTTTGTTTAGTATAATAATCTATTTTCATGTGGTAAAGAGAGTAATTATGGCTGATTGAAGTCAGAGAGTTGTTACAAATGCAGGAATGTTTGAAAAGGGAGAGGGTTTTTCTATCTTAAATTTTGTTTTGTTATTTGAAAATCTATTAATGGAGCAAACCAACGCCTAAAAACACAAACCAATGTATCTAAGGGGAGAAATATCAGTTGTGGATATGGGAATAGATAAGGCCACTATATTAAAATTTGTATTGCATGTTTCAGAGTTTGGTGGTATTGTGACCGCGGTCCTGAGCTGGCCAGTGTGTCAGAACAGGAGCGTTAAGTGCCTAATGGCCTTATGGTGTTGGGATCTCTCCTGAGAAGTCCAGTAAGGTCAGATGGTACGAACATCATCATTGGACCAAGGGTAAGTGATTATATTCTTTTTATGTTAACACTACAGGGGGTTGTGGCGACATATCTGGGCTGATCCTTTTAGAAAATGTGTGAATGAGTCAATGAAAGTTTTTATGTTTCGACATAAAATCTTTCATTGAGGGGGTTTTGTGACAGTACGAAAATCTTGATGTCAGAATTATGGTATGAGTGGTAACAAATTATCGTATTTTATTGTATTACACACACACATACATGGAGAGAACGATTTCCTTTTGTAAAGAGACAACGACGCAGATTTTAACAGATCAAAACGATTCCAAGGTCAGGAGCAGACGTGCGGAGACGAGCATACAAAATGGCCATCCAAGTGGAAACAGATTGTAACTAGCCACTCTCATTGGTCCAGAAGACGGGACGTCATTAAAATCAGTGATGACTTAACAAACAATGACATGACAACAGGGCGTGAGCCGATATGAAACAAAAGACAATGACGTGGATGCGCTAAGACATACGCAAAATATGTGCTTTGCATCCGCCCCAGTCAACTACAAGTCGTCATGCAGTGAATACGTATTAGAGTGTACTGGTCCCAAATAGGCCAGTAATAGTGTTTTGTCAGTAGTTTAAAATGGCAAAGTAAACAAAATATAATTCTACTAATTAACTATGTAACAATGTAAAATCAGTGTCAACAAGTTAGACGACTAGAACCAAAAATACGCCGAACACCGGGCGAGACATGGCCAACATCTGAACCACACGGAAACCTCAACATTTCAGGAAAGTGCACATTTAAATACTACCTTTTCTTTCTTTACCAGTAATCGAGCTCGAAATAATGTGAACAGAAAATTTAATAAATCAAAATTGTCAAAGATGTGTGAGAGAGAGAGAGAGAGAGTGAGTGTGAGTGAAATTGGGAGAAAACAGGCCGGCTGTGTTAATTAACATAGGCGTTGGTTTGTGTTCAATTTCGTACAACCTTAATGTTTCTGCACTTTCACTTAACGAATCTTGGACCTTACGTATAAAACAGATATGTGTGGTAGCGTTAGTCTACGAAAGTATTATCAACATGCGGTAAGTACTATAAGTATATATTGTTTACTTTTACATATTTATGTATATAATATGTGTGTAAAAGTACGTAACGGTACAATATATAGATAAATTGTTGTCGATTCTTTTAAACTTAATGAATTATTTTATATGTTATTGCCTTAGTGTAAGAGTATATTTCTTCTTGTGTTGGAAAGAGTTAAAATATTATTGACTGGAGTCAAAATTTTGATGAAATGTAGGAATGCAAAAGAGAAAGAGACCTCTATCATAATTCTTGTTTTGTATCTGTATTAAAGATTTAGGAATTCAGAAAACCAATGCCTATTAACGTAAACCAATGCAGCTACGGGGAGACAGATCAGTTGGGGATATGGCATTATACAAGGCCACTCTTTGATTTTTATTTGGATGTTTCAGAGTTTGGTGATGCTGTGGCGGCGGTCCTGAGCTGGCCAGCGCGTCAGAGCAGGAACGTCAAGTGCCTGACTGGCCTTGCGGTGTTGGGATCTCGCAAGAGAAGTCCAGTAAGGTCATGCAGGTACTGTCACAATCACTGGACCAAGGGTAAGGTGGCAATATTTCTTTTAGATAAACACTACAGGGGGTTGTGGCGACATATCCGAGCTGATCCCTTTAGGAAGTATGAATGAGTCAATGAGAGTTTTTATGCTTCGTCATAAAACCTCTCATTGAGGGGGTTTTGTAACGGTACATTGGGTCCGTATAGGAGTTTTTGGGGTACCTGGCCAATATAATTTTGTTGTAATCAAATGTATTAAAAGACAGGAGGTTAAAATTTTCCAATATATAATACAACGCAGTTTGCCAGAACGAGTTGACGCCAAGGTCAAATGGCTTACGTGCCGATCGACAGCAATGCAGACCCAGCAACGGCAGGACACTCCTAGAAACGTCATCAAAAGTACGAAAGACGTAATAACTAAAACGTATAACAATGCCGTCATCGCCAGAAAATAATAGATTTGATGACGAATTATCCCTTCCACCTGGGTATTATATGCCATACTGTCTTTCTCAGTCGACACAACACAGTCCGTGCAACAGCACGCTGTAAAATCTGCTGGCCAGCAATTGCCAGCCAAAGTCTTTAAAAGGTGTTTAAAATGTAACTACAATGTGAAAATTCAAATCAGTTAAAAAACTAACAGTACAAAATGTAAATTAAAGTCAGTGGTGTAAAAGAACAGAAAGAAACAGTTAACGTTCGGCCGAACAACTGCTGGACCATGTGGAACGTCTGACAAGAACTTCAATCATCCGAATTCAGGGAAGTCAAAATTCAAATCACTACCTATTAATTTTTTGAGCTCAAAATTACAATTTATTCAAATGTACCTTTAAAATAATTTGGGAGGGGAGCAGGTGTGTGTGCGTGCATGTGCCGGCATATATATAGTCACCAGGCATTGGTTCACGTTAAGTGACCCATTTTACGTAACGATATAGATATTAAACTGCAGTATTTTTTCTAACATCATTTATAATAATCAGGAAAATTGAAGATAAATATATGTATGTAATTGCGATGTAACTAGAGTTAATGCAGCGGAAATACTTCGCCGACATTTTGTTTCGTATGTAATCAGGACTCCATCTTGTTTTGTTCTTGCAATTATTTTAAAATATTAATGTCAGTAAAGCACAAGTTTTATTTACCAAATGCTATCTGAGTTCATTATTTCGAACAACCATCCTGTCTCTGAAAACGCTTATAGAATCCTGGAACCCTTAGGTAAAAATAAAATCGTACGTTGGCAATACAACATGGCACCTGAACCAGCATGGTACATAAAACATAAATGTGAACATGGTTTTAAAAGGTAAGTCAATATTAATAAAAAGAAAAAGTGTGTTTATTAACAAAGTGTGAGCCAGTGTGTTATGGTGAAAAATCCAAGATTTGCCAACAGTTCGCATCATTTTTTTTATTGTCTCACATAACTGATGTAAGACTTCAAAACAATACTATTCATTGACAGTACGGTCTGACGGTAAGAATTTGCACTAGATTATGCCATTGTAATAAAAGAAAACAGGAAGGCGAACCTTCACATTTGATCTTACTTGGCATGCTTGTTTTGGTCTTGCCTCTTGAAGAAGCTTCCATTGGGATGATTGAGCCTTTGTTTCAATGTCATAGCCATTCACCCACATTTAGACATCTGTTATGATGTGTTTGAGTAAATGTGGGTCATCAGTGGCAAAAAGTCACCAAAACAACTGAAGAAAGAACAACATAATGTACCATAATAATTGGGAATTTCAGTGCTGAACATGTCAAAAGAGTGAATGAAGAAAGAAACAAAAACAGGAGATTTTTTATATAGTAACAAGTACTCATTAAGGCGTAGTTTTATAAAACTGTATATAACATTTAACATTATCAGCAACTAAAGAACACAGGAGAAAATTAGTGTCAATTTTCTGGTATCATTTATTTTATTATTATTGTAAGTTGTCATATTTATTAAATAAATGTAAGCTAAGGTTTACGCTTAGCCATGGCGCTTGGTCACGTAGATCTAGCTGAATGGATATGTCACGGGAAAATCACTTGGTCGGTACAGCGTTCTTATCTTATTTCAGATTTCAGAAGCATAATGGACCACATCGGAAAGTGATGGATACTGTTTTCTTTTGCCAACACACAAAACCAACAGTGCCTAAGATCAGTGAAGGACATCAGGAATTCACTATCCTCATGCAGGGTATACAGAGTGCCATGATATTGTGGAAAAGTATATATCAGCACCAAGAAATGCACCAACAACACTTGCATAGGTGAACACAAATGACACTATGGTCTGGGTGAAATGCAGAAGTCTGTTATAGCAGAATGTGTGCTATCTAATGAAGACCAAACTATCTTGTTTGGAAAGAGCCAGGTCCTGTCTTTAACTCAGCCGTAATTTGCTCGGTTGCAGAGGGAGGAAGTTGAAATATATAAGCACAGTGACTGCAATTTAAATAAGAAAGAGAAGTCATTAGCGCTCAATAAATACTGGACACCAACATTGAAACATAGTATAATAAGCAATCTAATAAAAAAAGGAGAGCAATGTGATTGGCCAAAAAATAACCTTAAAAAAGTACCTTAAAATATATATAAATAGACAGAATAGTCTTTGTTTGAGGGTGTTTTGTGATCTGTGTTCCTGAGCCACTGAAGATGTCTGTCATGGATACAGACGAAACGTCTGGAAATGAACTTAAAAAATTTGAACCATTGCCTGATAGCCTGGAAAATTGTGATAATGTCATATTAATTGTTTCACGAGTTTGTTAAGTTGTAATACGTATTTATAAAGGTTTAGTTATCTACTAATGTAACTGTTACGTTTTCACTTACCTTCTTGATTAAAAAAAGTGTCTCTTTAGTTTTATTCACAAAAATTTAACTCCCCCCCCTCCCAAGAAGAAAATCCAGGCTGCACCCCTGTATTTATTTACATGTGTAAAATTCATTAACTGTTTTCACAAACAAATCCTCAGTATTGTAATTACTTTGTTTTCCTTGGTGAAGACATGCCCAGCCCAACAAATCCATACCGAATCATGACAAATTTTGGAGCTGGAGTGGAATACAGTAACTGTTGAAAACAGCATGTTGTTAAGGATCACTAACTATTTAACAATAATAAAGTCCCTAGTTCTGGGCGACATTTGTTAAGGATCACTAACTATTTAACAATAATAAAGTCCCTGTTCGGGCACCATTTGTTAAGGATCACTAACTATTTAACAATAATAAAGTCCCTGTTCGGGCGCCATTTGTTAAGGATCCCTCCTTTATTTATTTTTATTTTAATTGATATCTTACCTTTTGATACCATATTTATTGGATAAGCCATACTGGTTCGGATGCCATCTTGTAGTACCAACCTCATATTTTTAAATTGACCTAAGGATTCCAGGATTCGATTTAAGCGATCATCAGAGACAGGACGATTGTTCGGAATAACTAACTCAAACAGTGTATGATATATAAAATTGCTTTTTAATGACATTGAAAAATTAAAATCGGCACAAAACAAACAACAAAATGGAGTCATTTTGTCCATAAATTAACAAAATGGTGGCAACCTGTTTCTGCTATATTACTACTACGTTAATTCCCATTATTCAGGTGTTAGCTTCATTATTGAATTAGTAAACAAGTGTATTTTTAATGAACTGCAGTTATTATATTCAAATTGATAAATTCTTACGTTAAAAACATAAACCAATGCCTCCTAAAAATTTACTTGTATTTACCGGTACGGTTTTGCACACACACTCTCTCATTACACTAACAGCAATTTACTAGTACATTTTAATTTTGACTTTTGAGCTCAATTTTAGGTAAAAGAAAGGTTTATATAAATTTCGACTTTCCTGAATGTGAGATGTAGAATCTAAGTTGTCCTCAGGCGTTCCTCATGGTCGGGCAGATGTTCGGCCAAATGTTCCATGTGCTTTTCCTGTTTACACTGAAGTTAACTTACATTTTTGAGTAGCTATTTACTGATTGCTGTCTATATTGTTACTATGTTACATTTTAATACATTGATAATTCCAAAAAAAAAAACACTTTCGCTGGCAATAAGCTGCCAGCGAACTTCACAGCGTGTTAGCGCTCTGATGGTCTGATGCTGACTGGGGACTGACCATATGCAATTTCTACGTATGTGTGTGTGTGATGTTGTCATCGTCTTTTGTTTCATCCGTCTGACGTCTTTGTTTTGTGTCATACTTATGACGTTTTTTACTTGTTTCACTACGTCTCACATTGTTCTTCAATTGGTTTTATATAATGTATGCGACGGAACGCACGTAGGCCATGACCTTGGATTCGACTTGGACCGACGAAACTGCGTTGTGTTGTTAGTTATTGGGAGATTTACCCTAACAATGTTTTATATGTGAAAATACAATAAAAATACAGTAAAATATTTCCTGGTACCATAATTCTTAAGACGGACGGTTTGTACCATCACAATGTGTTGATATCTATTAAAACTAACTATATGATTTACTCAAAATTACTGTTCCCTTCATGTAGATAATCAGCACAAAATTGCTGGTATTCCTATGTTGTTTCACACCACTATAGAAAAATTATTCCGATTAGCGCTTTCAAGTTTCACAGCTCATCGTCAGATCGGAAATAATTATGATCGTCAGCTGATCTGACGATGAGCTGTGAAACTTGAAAGCATAATCGGAATAATTTTTCTATAGTGGAAATAATTATGATCGTCAGCTGATCTGACGATGAGCTGTGAAACTTGAAAGCGCTAATCGGAATAATTTTTCTATAGTGGTGTGCAACAGTGATAATTCTGTTTGTGATTATAACCACTAACACAACTTTCTTAATTAAAATTCCTATGCTGTTTATTGACACATATTATTTTATTTAAATAACTATAGTAATTCTAAACATTATTTTTGTCTACTTTAAATTTGTAAGTACTACTCACTCTGTTTCATCTCTTCACATGATATTTACTATTATGTTCACGTTATGGTACTTACAGTCAGTACTCGATGACGATGATAATAGACACTAAAACTTAATGCCAGTGATGATAGGAACGAATAGAGAAGATGTATTTTTGGATATGTCTCATCGAAACTGTTCCTAACCACTTCTGGCCAAGACAGTATAAAATTAAACATTAGCTTCCATTCTTCCTGTAAGTAAACAGTCTACAATTACATACATATTTAAATAAATACAATCAATTTGCATGGATCTGTTCAAGTATTACAGGATTTGTAATTCGGAATTTCACACACACACACACACACACACACACACACACACACACACACACACACACACACACACACACACACACACACACACACACACACACACACACACACACACACACACACACACACACACACACACACACACACACACACACACACACACACACGTGCGCGAGTAATACACTATTCAGCTTCAATTACTGGAATAACATATCAGTGTTTGCACAGATGAATGTCAGCCAAGAAGTATAAAAGAGAAAGGCCAATAACATAAAGTCGAGAGACTGTTCAGCGGACTTCATTAAACTGGGTATACTTTAACTCAGCTGTTCTAAATTATGGGCTTCAATCCATGCCCATGCTATACAGGCGTGTATAGCAAAATTGAAAGTTAAGGGCATGGGAATGCGCGAAACGCTTATGGTCAGAGGGGAATGGTGATGTGGGAGTCAGCTTGAGATGAGAGAAGAGAATTGTTGTTATCAGCGTCAGTGCACCCAACATATGAATATTATTTCGAATAGTAACCAAAACTTGCATGCAAGGTTTGTTGGTAATCTGTATTTCGCTTACCACTGATGTCTCTCTCTCTCTCTTTCTCACTCCCTCTCTGTCTGTTACATATCAAATGTTATATAAACCTATCTCGTTTTTTTTTTTAGTCCTGAAATTGTCTGCTGTTGAGACGTACTACCAGCTCTTATTGGAATGGAATGGAATCTGCAAACTATGGACTTGTGCACTTCCACTCCTTCATTACACTCGACTATCTCTACAGTTTATCATAAAGGGGCAACTTCTTCATACCGGTATTAGCTTACTTGCGAAAATCTTTTAATAGTAGACAAAAAAATCTGTTTCAAGGAGAAGGAAAAATCATGTTATTTTAATACAGTAGTTTAGGTAAATAATACCTTTTAAGAACATCTTTTAGCCCAACAAATGTTATTCATAAAAGTAACAGATGAATGACAGAGAGATCATTTATGTTTTACCAGCTGGCAAAACAACCTTTTATTGTAAATAAAGCGAAAGTTAAAGTTATAACATGCGATACTGGTAATCAAAATTTTAATAATTTTTTTCACTTCAATATTCAACTTCATTTTATTACTCAAAACAATAATGCGCGCGCGCGCGCGCGTGCACACACACACACGTTTTATATCATAATAGAACTAATATTCTACTATTATTTCTGTACTGTTTGTTTTATACTTATTTACTTTATTGTAAAGATAAGCAAGGCGTTAATAAAAAAAACCTTCAGACTCATTCAAGTATGTGCTAAAGCTAGCATGAGTTCCATTTAAAAGATTAAAACGAACTGTAAAACAACGACATAATTGATAATAAACTGAGATAATAATACATGGACTGAGGTAGTACGTAACACAGTAATTAATGTAACTAAAACGGGACACGTATGTTGGCAATAGTTTAGCTTGCATAGCAGCTGATTCTCCGTTACCCTCCCGCCATTCACAATTTCAAAGTGGACTCGTCCATACAGAAACTGGTTTCTGCACATATGCCTTTAGCTTTCAATTTTGCTGTACATGAGATATAAATAGGGATAGGTATGAAGCATGTGAGTTTGTAACTCTTACAGTTTGAATTACAGCTTACTTTAATGACTGAATTTTATTATAGCCTTTAGTTCACAGAAAATGTAGGGCCTAGTCATAGAACATTTAATTAGATTCTACAGATAATTTAAATTAACTATCAAAGGCAGTTAGTTATAGTGCCCTTATTCAATAAATTGGAAGAGAACTGATGCTTTTACTGATATGCTCTCATTTAAGTGCTTGGAAGACTGTTTTATTATTACAACAAACTATTCTCTGGAATTAAACAATTTTTTGTGTCAAAATGTTAACTAAAACATATTGGCTTATTACCGTAATTTATAACAAAGATTTAGTGACTTTTAAGACAGATAGTATTAAAAAATGACTTAGATTATGAATTGCTGACACTTTTTTATGTAAGGAGATTACTGTTCTTATGCATTGTGATTGAGATTTTATTATGAAACTGATGTATAATACCTGACAATGTGATCACATATTAGTTAAAATAGTTTCTAAGGACAGCAGTTATTTAGAAATATTGCTTTATCACTGGAGGACAAACAAACTTTAAAAAATTTAATTTTTGTCTACCAATGTATAAACAAATTAAAGAAATATATTTTGTAACACAAATAATATGTATCAATAATATGTTTGTAGGTAATATTAAAAATAACACTCTCATACAACAATCTACTGTGGGCTTTCGCTTGACAGACTTTTTTCATGGGAGCAACCCACTACATTAAACATTTATTTCACACTGCTGCCAACATAACATTACATATACAAAATAAACAAAACGAGACAGCATTGTGATATAAGAAAACTTTTAAAAATAGAGGGAGTCCAGGGTAGGAGAGAGAAAAACGCAGGTTCAAAGTGGACTGAAGACAGGAAGAAGAGACACAGTGAGAAGATGAAAGAATATTGGAAAAAAGGAAAGAACAAAGAGTAAAGAATTGAAATTGGCATATGGTCCTTAGATGGCCGATACAAAAAAAAAAATTCTTTAGCAAGACAAAATGTTTATTTAATTGAACACTAATAAAAAAATCTAACCTCTTCAACTAACAGTTTATGGAGATCACCCAGTGGTGGAAGCGGAGGATAATTTTTTTCATTTTGTTTCTTCTCAAAATGATCCAAAATGGTATTCAAACGAGCATAATTGTATAACACAAACGGTGCACCTGTAAACAGACCACATTATATAAAGTTTTTAAATACTGCAGTATTATATCAGTTTACTAAAAGATAACAATATATATAGAATTAGCCCTTTGATGAGCATGGTTTTGGACTAGTACTTTGACCCCTGGGAGCAAAGGTTTTTATTGCAAATGTATTGGCCTAAAGAGTATTGTACAATTTTACCTTTTCAGAAAATAAATAATAATTTAACTTCACATACATTATTAATTAAATATAATTAAGTTAAGAACTTAATTAACTTAAATAAATAAGAATCGGTTTGACTTTGCACCCTACTGAAATTAATTGTCTTAACTCTTGACAAAATCAGAGTCCACCCCAGGAATTATTTCCTGTACCTCTTCAGATAAATATTGACTCATTTTTAACACTTAATGTATCACTAAATGTAACTTTTCTATAACAGAATACAACCTATAACAACAGTGAAACAAAAAATGTTATGAACTTAATATGACTATAAACATGTAGTCAGTAATGTCTAATGCAAACGATACAAACAGCTGTGAAGTATTTTTCGTGCAGTTCAGATTATTGCCAGTAGATTGCAGTACACTACAGACAGCATAGGAAATAAAAAAATGTTTTAAAATGTCCATGCTAACTGAAACACTGCGCGCCTGTTCTGAAACGTGCATGCTTCCTGATGGCGGATGGCTAACCGCATGTTCTCAGAGGTTCATGGTCCTCAAAGGGTTATAATAAAAAAAACATTTTGATAATTTTTGTCAAATAAAATTTTGATTAATTAAATTTTTTATATAGGTTTTGTGTATTTCTAAATATATAACGCGCTTCTGTAATTAGAATTTTATTTTTTAATAATCTGAAGAAAAGTAAAACTCACAACGGTATAGTTTTAACCCATGCATTTTTTCTTTAATGAGAAGACTTCCGTTTATTCCATTTTGCAACATTACATAACTTCATCATGAGAACTTGCTCTACATTTAGTTTTTGCTTTACGTACTGTAAAACTATTTTTTTATTTGAAGTAACATTATACAACATTATACTTTTCTCATCATTTGAAGAATGTGCTACAATTGGAACTTGTCACTACTACAATTTGTGGTGAGCAGGTAATTCCTAGTAGTGTGAATGTAATTAATATTGTAAACTTTAATCTTTGTAGTAAAAATATAACCATTAATGTTAATGTGTATTAAATTAGTAGTTCTCAAATTATGAGGATCAACTCTACAGTAGTTCAAGAAAAAAATATTTATGTTAACTATAATGGAGCAATCGACATTATAAGGGAAGAATTTATTCAGGTCCTGCTGGAAATGAGAATCCCAGCAAAACTTATATGAACAATCCAGCTAACAATGAAAGAAATATGCTGGATGATACGTATACAATCTGACATCTCTGAAGACTTTGAGACACGTAAAGGTCTTAGGCAGGGAGATGGTTTAGCATGTTTATTATTCAACATAATAATAAATTCTTGGATTTCGTTATATAATAATAAAGTGCAGTGAGGGAATCTGGGATACAGGTTGGTGGAACAATATTCAATAGGTCCATTCAGCTATTATCTGTGGGCCCGTCTTGTGCTGTGGTGAGTGATGCTTTCCTTGCATTGGACGGAGCTGCCAGGAGAGCTGGACTGATAGTTAATGAAGCCAAAACAAAATATATGCGCACCGAACTACATCAAAATGAAACACAAGAGACACAGGTTGAGAGTAGCACCCATGTTTTTGACTGTGCTGATGCATTCACATATCATGGCATGTTAGTGACTGACACAACAAAATTCAATTGGAGGTTGGGCGAAGAATTTGGCTGCAAACATATGCTATTTTGGACTTCAGAAACACAAGAGAAGTAGATATACGTCTCGAACCATGAAGATACGACTTTACAAGACTTTGATAAGACCTGTTCTGACATATGGATCTGAGTGTTGGTGCTGACAAACCATGATGAAATGCCCCTGCTGAGATTTGAGAGGCGAATCTTGAAAAGTATTTCTGGAGCAGTACAAGAAGGACAAAACTGGAGGTAGTGTACCAATTATGAATTAATAGATATGTACAAGGATATGGATGTGATTCATACTATTAACGTGGGCCGACTCCGTTGGGCTGGTCATGTGTCAAGGATGTCAGAAGAGGAGATTCCAAGGAAGGTTCTAAGAGAGAGGATTTATGGAAGGAGGACTGGGGAGACCAAGACTGCGGTGGGCAGATGGAGTGGCAGCCAACACCCAGACTATGTTGGGTGTGTGACTGGCAGACAGCAGTGCTGGATAGAGTGGGATGGCGATCAATGTTGAAGGAGGCCATGATCTCTTGAGAGTTGTAGCGCCAGGGAAGTAAGCATAATGGAGCAATCAGTTTGGTACTATAAGTTTTCTATAAAACCTATATTATAATTTTATTATTATTTTTTTGTACACAGGTCAGGAATAGATACTCTCATTGGATTAAATATCAACATTGTTTGTGAAGAGTTAATACCACCCACAATTAAATTGTATAGGATTTTCAAGATGCTCACTAAACAAACAAAATATCTGTATTATACTATCAATCATCAATGCTACTTTTATAATAAAACAGATGACTGAAAAATAAAGGGAATATAACAAAGAAACTCATACAGCTTCTGCAGACTTTGAAGCTGTCTCTGTTAATGTTAAAAACTTTTGCTGTGGTGTTTTTGTGAAGAGAAGAGGTTTTTGACATAACCTCTATTATACGTCTGTACAGTGGGATAACAGAGGTGATGTATACAGGTCACAACCTCTTTAAAAAATAAACTTCATAAGGGGGCGTTTTATTACCATCATTATTTAATAGTTATACGGATGGGCATAGATAATTTCTGTACCAGAATGCAGGTAGCATCTGAAATATATGTAAAGTGTGTACTCGGCCAAAAACGTACACAAAAGGGGACATAATACAGACAACCACCCAAAAATAGAAAAATAAAAGGCCAACATTAAAGTGGGAAATGTACGCGACAGGAGTGGTGGTGCACAAAGAGTTGCAAGCAGGTGACTGTGATGGTTGTGCTCTATAGAAACTGAAAACTTAAATTCGATCATTTCTAAGGCAAAATGACCAAAGAAGAAGATGAAAAACTTATCCTCCTTGAATCACTATGCATCTTATATTGGGACATGCCCGACACAGGTAATTACAACAATATTATGACTGTGTAGATATTAATAGGCCTATTGTAAAAAACACAAAAACTTCACATTTCACCTCTATTTTTTAGATCTCTTGAAGCTTTAGGTCCTTCAGAAAAATCTAATATCACAGGTCTGTCTAGTTTTGATGATA
Source organism: Magicicada septendecula (assembly GCA_034769895.1). NCBI lineage: Eukaryota > Metazoa > Arthropoda > Insecta > Hemiptera > Cicadidae > Magicicada > Magicicada septendecula. The sequence continues at coordinate 117,864,687 of CM068367.1, read as the reverse complement.
ACAAGTCAAATGATACTACAGCATTCAGTAGATCTTCAACTTTTTCTTCATTGCTCTCCTTGTGGTTGCCTAATTCCTCCATGTCTGCCTTCCTTAATCTGTATACAAATCATGTTTATTATATAAAAATAAAATGTAAACTACTTGGGGGAAAAAAAAACTATGTTATTACTGACTTTATCCAGAAACAAATCAAACAGCCATTAACATTTAAATTATTTGAATAACGCTTACATGAAGTCATTATTGAGCTTATACATTATTTGGATCTTTTCTGTTTACTGGCAGCATACAGTGAGCAATTACTCGACGTAGCAATTGCCAGTAACAATGCATTTTGCATTCCCCCTCCACACGTAGCGATAACCAGCAACAGTTTGTATTATTATTTTCATTTTTATCTACATACATTTTTTTAAATGTATTTTTTATTTTTATCTATCATATTTTTATTATCATGCACTTTGTTTACTATTTACATACCTTTATTTTTATATTTATATTTTATTTATAATTTACTACAAATTTATATTTTATTTTAGTTTACATTTTTTATTTACAATTTTACTTACATTTTACAATTAATTTTCTACATCACTAACATCTACAAATTACAATTACAAATATAATTTATAAGTACAAGTAATACAATGATACATTTCATAATTTATTACAGCTACAAATAATAAAATATAAATTATTGAGGAGGCATAAACTGAGGAATGTTTTCAATTTTTTTTTTTTTTAATTTATCATCATTTCAATACCTTTGCTGCCACATAAATTCAGCCAGGCAGGTAGGAATCCAACATCAGTCGCGAAATACCCCATTGCCTTTTGTTCCTTATTTTGGTCTCAGCCCACATGCTTTCTACATTTTGCATGTGCGCTTGGGTCACTGGATTGACAAATTGTATTGGGTGGTTCACTGTTAAATGTTGATAATTTTGTTGTAAATTCTGAAACCCCCTCCATTCATCAGACAAAATGGTTATGCCTGGGGCAACATACTGGTTTTTTATAGGCACTAAAGTCCCTGCGGATCTGTCTGGAATGCTCACAAGGAAACAGTCTCTTGTTTCACGACAAATTCCGCCAAACACCCATTGATTTGGTAAAACTCTTCCTCTATTACATTTTCTTCTCGTGAAACAAGTCTCATTCACTTCTACATGCAAATTAGGTCTCTTTGGATTTTGTAATAAATGGTGCTCACACACTTCTCACATGTAGGAATTCCAATCCATGCATGTGCAGTGATTCATTTCCAACTCACCTTGACAGTATTGGACGGTTGTGTACTCCGTACTCCAACAGTAAATGAAGTATATGATTATGCGGAAATCTGAGAATTTTTTAGGAATGTATTGTCACACTTGTTTCGATTCCTGGCAGTCTTTTTTTGAACATAGCCAATGGTCTTTACCTATTGTATACAGTTTCATTTGATGGCTATTAGTAGTAATTCTTGGGTTGTTAAAATATGTTTGTTTCTTAGAAAATGTATCGCTGAATCTTTGCTGGGAATCTGTTCTGTCAACTGAAGAAAATTCATGATATGCTACGATACTATTACACTTGCAACTGCAAACACACAGTGACAGGGCATGCTGTCACCATGGAATGGTTGCAAAATGCATTGTTACTGGCGATTGCTGCATCGAGTAATTGATCACTGCACGCTGCCACTAAAGAGAAAAGATCCTATTATTTTCTACAAATACATGTATGATTTTTTAAAGTATTCCTTGTGGAGTGGATTTTTAAAGAACACTTCTTCTGACTTAACAGGACATACTCGATGTAGCTGATACTATTGTGAATTATGGATTATGTACCTTACTTTCACAGCTATACTATGACAAGCACAAAAAGAAAAGAATGTTTGTTTCTTTTAAAGATAGAATAATGTATAAAATTTTATAGTAACAGTACTGTAGTTTTTTGATAAAAGTGTATACTGTTGACAACACTGATAGCACAACGAATTAAAAAATTCCACACACACACACACACACACACACACACACACACACACACACACACACACACACACACACACACACACACACACACACACACACACACACACACACACACACACACACACACACACACACACACACACACACACACACACACACACACACTTACTACCTGTAATACATATTTTTTGTGTACGTGGACTCCTTGGGTGATGTCTGTCTGTTCATAACCGGTCCAACATGTATTGTATTCTTTGAAAATGTTGTGTTTGTAATTAGAGTAAGCATAGTCAGATTTTTGTCTCCCTCCTGATGGTTGCTATCATTTTCGTTACCAGCTGACAACAGTGACTGCAACACGTTCCATGCTAATTTGGTTCTCAGCTGAGTAAGATTGCAATCATCATCTGGATAACACTGTTGCAGTGGATGTATCTGTACAAACAAATAATACATCTTGTATTACTATATTTCCCAACTTTTACATATTCACTGCTTGAAAGAGGAAAATTCAGAGTTGGTGTACTATATCTAAATGGAACACATTTAGGAAACCTTCAGCACATTAATACCAGGGGTGCACTCGTAAATATTCCAGTACCAGAACCTAACTAAACACTTGTAATATTCACAAAAAATATTTATTACTTGAACACTTGAACAACATAATTTAACTTATCTTAATCACAAATATTTAGCAAATGGATTGGATTCTTCCAGAGTGGTTGGTTTTCCTTGTTTCGTTCGGGTGTCGTCTGCAGGCCGTTGTTTTCGGAGCCATGTTTTTACATATGGCTCTGGATCCCAGTCACTCACGTTTGGGCCGTGTAGTTTAACAAACATCAAACTTGACACATGTGGCACTGTCAGTCTCGTACGGGTGGGTGTAATGATGAGATTCATTAAACTGAATCCTCTTTCACAATCAGCTGAACTGCAAGGGATCAGTTTTGTACAGTTAAGCAAAGGTGTTAAATGTTTTGGTATTGTTGTATGGTTTTCGACAAAATCCCTGTAGCCGTTTTTGATTTTGGGTATGTTTAACTTAAACCTTCTGCACAACTTCTCAATCTCTGGTTCGCCAAAGCCTGGTGGCACTTTTAATTCATCTAAAATTGATTCGTAAGCTTCATGATGATGTGATGGCGTACTTGACCGATGGGGTTCGTGGCTAGAAACTGTAGTAAACATTCTTCTTTTTAAGTTATTTATGACACTTGTTATTAACTGCTGATGATTGATGGTTGGAATTGTGTGATTTTCTATGAGTGGAACGCCATCATGTTCCTTCCCTGATGCAAATTTTTGCTTCCAAAGTCTTAGTACCGGGATTTTCCTTCATAGCCTCAAAAAACTGGACACTTCGTCGTATACGTTTATCAGCATAGATTACTGTTGTTTCTTGGTTTTGTAAGGATTCTGACAGCATCGACAGCTCAGCCAAAATATCATACATTATAGCCAAATCTAGCAAAAACTGAGGTGATGAACATCGTTTTGACAGTTCACTGTACATGGCTCGCTCTGTCAAATTTCTGCTCTTATCGGCTTTAGCAAAGTCAAAGTGTCTGTTTAAGGCACCGTATCCATACCAAGTAGCTGACACGGCTCTAAATGAACTTGCTACCCAACGTGTCCCTAAAATTTTCCCGATTTTATTTATTTCTTGACCTAGGCCACTAGCACATTCTGCTAACTCCCTTTGATTCTTTGGAGACCTGCTATAAACGGAGTACACTTTGTCCATAAAAATTTGGAAATGGTTTACAGCTCCCACTTCGTTTATTGCATCACTCAGAGCTAACTCAAGTCTGTGGTTCATGGAGTGCCAAATAATAAGGCTTGGATATTTTTCAAGCAATCTTTCTGCGACTCCTGATTTTTTCCCCAGGATAACACTTGCACCGTCACTTGCAAATGCAACAAAGTTTTCTTTTAAGTAGTTATCTTCAAAACCGTATTTGCTTAAGCAATCAAGGAGATTTTCTGCTACGGTCTTAGACGTTTGGTCGGATAGTTCTAGGAGATCTAAGAATAAGAAATGTGGAGAGTCCTCTTTGCAAACTTCACACTTCAAATATACCATCAGAGTAGACTTGCTGCCGAGAGTGGTCGATTCGTCTATCAGGACTAAAATTTTGCCTGATACACCTAAAATTTGTTTCACGACTCTTTTCTTCATTTCGTCAGAAACATGACAAATTATTTCCATTGCAATTCTTTTAGAGTGTAGCCCCACACCTATATCCAAGCCATTCAATTTTTGGATCTGGAACAGATCAAAATGGTCAGTGCAAGGGCTATTGTTTTTCGCAATGAAGTAAGCAGTTCTAAAGACAATTTTTGTTGTCACTACGTGGGCTGTATTCATTTAATCAAAAACCTTGTCTATTGACTCTTTTTTGGCTTCAGCAGCAATTCTTTCAGCTGTTGTGTGGCGAAAAGAGTTTTTATGTTCAAATATTTTTTTTCTCAACGATGCAAGTTGAGAGGTTTTACTTGATCCATTAAACGTAATTAGGAACAAACGCCATTCTTTTGATATTCTCATGCGCTCTTTTTTAAATGTGCCAAGTTGAGCAACTTCTTTACAAACATTACAGCCAAGTTTGCCGTTGATACAATCAAGCCAAGGAAAAGCATTCTTTTTACGTTCCCACATTTCTTCTGTCCAAATGGAAGGCCAACGAGAAATAGTTGAGTCCTCAGTTGATGAACTCGGTACAGACAGAGAATTATCAATAACACAAATACCTTCGGTTTCTGTATGCTGCACAAACAAGCTTTCGCCAGGTTTAAGGAGAGTATTTGCATCGCGAGAAGCAAAGGTTGAAGACTCGCACGAAGACTGTATAGTCCCTCTACTGAAGAACGACGTTAGAGTTTTTTGTTTCTTATTGGCAGATTCCATGACTGTTGTAGCACTGAATAAACACACGTAACGGTTCACAACAGTGATTTACAACTGACAAGCAAGACGTGGGAACCACTAATGACTCATCAGTAAATACTGAGTTGAGTAGTGAGCCGATCGGTGGAAGGTACCCCCTCCACTGCACTGCCCGCTGGTCTACACTTCAAGGTCATCCTGCATCCAAAATAGATCTCATGTACGTTGTGTTCGGCGCTGTTCGGTGAGCTAGTGCACAGTTACCAAATGATTATGTTATTTTTTATTTTCTTTCATCAGTTTTAATTTTCGATCTCGGCGATGGTCATTGAGATGAATAATGTGTATAAACAAAATTAACAATAAAACTAAAAGGAATTATTTGTCGAATATGTTAATATTTCTTCATTATCTTGCAATAAGAAGTATAATAACAGTGAATACTAAATCTTAAAATAATACGTGGACCAGATTTTTGAGTAAAAACACATTTCATGTGAAAAAAATAATTCTTTTTCTCAAAAAGCAGTACCGGAACGTCGTTCCGGTGCCAGTGCACCCCTGATTAATACGTGTACAAGTCCATATACAGCCAAGCTTCACTATAATATACATGCATATTACAAGAAAAAATGTCCTTATTAAGAAGTGTCCAGGTTAGGAAATTCAGATTACAAAACAGTTACAAAACTTTTCACATGCCAGTTCAACGTTAAAATTTTGAACATTGCACTCCACTACAATAATCTTAGAGGGACAATAGATGGGCAAAGAAGGAAAGGAAGACCTAGAAGATCTTCCTTGGCTACAGGACGTAGAAGATGACCTCAGCGGGATGGGTATCGGGGATTGGAGGTCGAGGCTGGAGGACCAAGGTGTTTGGAAGCGGACAGTTGGGGAGCCCAAGGCTCATCATGGGCTGTAGCGCCAGAGGGAATGGAATGTAACTATACTACAATATCAAATGTGAATGCATACAAACTCTATAGTAAATACATACTTTTAATGAAGAAATTTGTGTTAGTGGTTGAAATCACAATCAAAATGATCAATATTGCACACCACTATATGAAAATTATTCCGATTAGCGCTTTCAAGCTTCACAGCTCATCGTCAGATCAGGAATAGACTGAAAATATGTAATACCCAACCCTTCACCCCTCTCCCCCACCCTGCTCACCCACAACAAACTAAAAATTAATGACCCTTCCCCACCCCCTAAACTCTGTCTCACCATCTGTGCAGTTACATATTTTTCTAGTAAATTCCTTGTGTGTGTGTGTGTGTGTGTGCATCCTTTTAAACTACCCTCTTCCTCTCCACACACGTGGGTCAGTCACACACCCTTATTTTAAAACAACCAATTAGTACTATGAAATATAATTCTTAATCTTATCTATCTGCCCTCTCTCATTTACTTCTTAATCATGTTATAAAATATTTCTTCATTATCAAATTTAATTTTAATATTAATTAAATTGTCTAACCCTTTTTCTCTTTCTTTCAATATTTCTAACTCCTCTCTAAGCTTCCTTTCAACTGTGTTATTTACTACTTTTACAATTTCGTATTCTTCCAAAGGATTAACAAACTTGTGGTTGTCTTCTATGAAATGTCTTGCATATAACGAATTGGTTGTTCTATTACCTTCTCCATGTTTGTGGTCAGACAACCTGCATGCGAATTTTCGTCCTGTCTCCCCTAGGTACACTTTGTTGCAGTCTTTACATTTTAATTTATAAATTCCGCTTTTCTGTAATACTGGAATTTTTTCTATATTCTTATTCCTTATCTTATCAAATACCGTTTCACATCTTTTAATAGCTATATCTACTCCATATTTATTAAAACATTTTATAATTTTTCTAGTATGTGAACCTATGTATGTCAATGACCCTGCATAATTCTTTTGTTCTGGTTCTATTTTAGCTTTTTGTATGTTGACCCTTTTCATAACTTTATCCACTATGTTGGTGCTATAATTATTATTCCTTACAATTCCCTTTATCGTTTTTAACTCCCTATCTTTTGATTCGGTCTCTTTTAAACACTTCTGAGCTCTGTAACAAAAGGAATTGATTGCCGCCATTTTATATCTGTATGGGTGGTACGACTCTCTTGGTATAATTATATCAGAATACGACTCTTTCCTAAATATCCCAAACTGTAGTTTCTCATTATCTTTAATTTCTATGTTTAAATCTAAGTAATTTATTTGCTTACCTCCTATCTCTTCCTTAAATTGTAAGTTTTTATCCTTATTATTTACCTCCTTTATAAACTCATGCACTTCTTCTATGCTTCCTTCCCAAACTACTAATACATCATCAACGTGTCTAGACCATAATTTTATATTGTCTTTATACTTAGTGGAAGTTATTAATTGCTTTTCAAAATCATTCATGTATATTTCAGCAAGAATAGGGGATAATGAAGACCCCATAGGTAAACCTTTTTTCTGTATATAAAACTTGTTATTAAACCTAAAATAGTTCTGATTTACACATTCTTTAATTACTTTCATCAACTGCTTTTTATACCTGTATTCTCCCATATTATTATCGTTTATTAACTTAATAACTTTATTTACTGTGATATTAGTAAACATGTCCTTAACATCCAGTGATATCAATTTTGTATTTACATTAATGCTAATATTTTCTAATTTTTCTATCAATTTTATATTATTCTCTATGTTGTATTTTGTCCCAAATTCATATTTCTCTTTCAGTACTCTGCTAACTTCCTTTGATAATTTATAAATAGGTGCGTTAATAAAAGAAACAATCGGTCTAATTGGTTTTCCTTCTTTATGTATCTTAACCTGACTTTTAAAAGTTGGTGCTGTTGGATTACTTTCCAATAAATACTTTTTCTTTTTTTCTTCTATAAATGTTATCTGTTTCATCATTTGTTTTATCCTTGACTGGTACTTACTTGTATAATCATACTTTATTTCCTCGTATGATCCTTCCCTTATAAATTCTTCCGTTTTCTTTATGTATTCTTCCTTTCTCATTAGTACCATTGTATTTCCTTTATCCGCCTTCGTAACTATAATATGAACAAAAAATCAAAGCAACTGTAACTAAACTAAAGAATACAATAAAGAAGAATGATATTATAGTTACGAAGGTGGATAAAGGAAATACAATGGTACTAATGAGAAAGGAAGAATACATAAAGAAAACGGAAGAATTTATAAGGGAAGGATCATACGAGGAAATAAAGTATGATTATACAAGTAAGTACCAGTCAAGGATAAAACAAATGATGAAACAGATAACATTTATAGAAGAAAAAAAGAAAAAGTATTTATTGGAAAGTAATCCAACAGCACCAACTTTTAAAAGTCAGGTTAAGATACATAAAGAAGGAAAACCAATTAGACCGATTGTTTCTTTTATTAACGCACCTATTTATAAATTATCAAAGGAAGTTAGCAGAGTACTGAAAGAGAAATATGAATTTGGGACAAAATACAACATAGAGAATAATATAAAATTGATAGAAAAATTAGAAAATATTAGCATTAATGTAAATACAAAATTGATATCACTGGATGTTAAGGACATGTTTACTAATATCACAGTAAATAAAGTTATTAAGTTAATAAACGATAATAATATGGGAGAATACAGGTATAAAAAGCAGTTGATGAAAGTAATTAAAGAATGTGTAAATCAGAACTATTTTAGGTTTAATAACAAGTTTTATATACAGAAAAAAGGTTTACCTATGGGGTCTTCATTATCCCCTATTCTTGCTGAAATATACATGAATGATTTTGAAAAGCAATTAATAACTTCCACTAAGTATAAAGACAATATAAAATTATGGTCTAGATACGTTGATGATGTATTAGTAGTTTGGGAAGGAAGCATAGAAGAAGTGCATGAGTTTATAAAGGAGGTAAATAATAAGGATAAAAACTTACAATTTAAGGAAGAGATAGGAGGTAAGCAAATAAATTACTTAGATTTAAACATAGAAATTAAAGATAATGAGAAACTACAGTTTGGGATATTTAGGAAAGAGTCGTATTCTGATATAATTATACCAAGAGAGTCGTACCACCCATACAGATATAAAATGGCGGCAATCAATTCCTTTTGTTACAGAGCTCAGAAGTGTTTAAAAGAGACCGAATCAAAAGATAGGGAGTTAAAAACGATAAAGGGAATTGTAAGGAATAATAATTATAGCACCAACATAGTGGATAAAGTTATGAAAAGGGTCAACATACAAAAAGCTAAAATAGAACCAGAACAAAAGAATTATGCAGGGTCATTGACATACATAGGTACACATACTAGAAAAATTATAAAATGTTTTAATAAATATGGAGTAGATATAGCTATTAAAAGATGTGAAACGGTATTTGATAAGATAAGGAATAAGAATATAGAAAAAATTCCAGTATTACAGAAAAGCGGAATTTATAAATTAAAATGTAAAGACTGCAACAAAGTGTACCTAGGGGAGACAGGACGAAAATTCGCATGCAGGTTGTCTGACCACAAACATGGAGAAGGTAATAGAACAACCAATTCGTTATATGCAAGACATTTCATAGAAGACAACCACAAGTTTGTTAATCCTTTGGAAGAATACGAAATTGTAAAAGTAGTAAATAACACAGTTGAAAGGAAGCTTAGAGAGGAGTTAGAAATATTGAAAAAAGAGAAAAAGGGTTAGACAATTTAATTAATATTAAAATTAAATTTGATAATGAAGAAATATTTTATAACATGATTAAGAAGTAAATGAGAGAGGGCAGATAGATAAGATTAAGAATTATATTTCATAGTACTAATTGGTTGTTTTAAAATAAGGGTGTGTGACTGACCCACGTGTGTGGAGAGGAAGAGGGTAGTTTAAAAGGATGCACACACACACACACACACACACACACACACACACACACACACACACACACACACACACACACACACACACACACACACACACACACACACACACACACACACACACACACACACACACACACACACACACACACACACACACACACACACACACACACACACACACACAAGGAATTTACTAGAAAAATATGTAACTGCACAGATGGTGAGACAGAGTTTAGGGGGTGGGGAAGGGTCATTAATTTTTAGTTTGTTGTGGGTGAGCAGGGTGGGGGAGAGGGGTGAAGGGTTGGGTATTACATATTTTCAGTCTATTCCTGATCTGACGATGAGCTGTGAAGCTTGAAAGCGCTAATCGGAATAATTTTCATATAGTGGTGTGCAATATTGATCATTTTGATTGTAAATACATACTGTATTAAGAATTTCAAAATAACAAAGCATTCAAAATTACCACCTTAAAAATAGCAAACAACTGTGTTAAGTACTGCATGTAATAAGAAGATAAAAGCAAACCTCATCCTGGATGATCAGGTTATCATAGCAGAGAATTAAGATAGCCTGCAAAAAAAATATGAATTGCAGCAGTCAATTCAAATGTATGGTTTGGAAATCTCTGGTATCAAGACCAAGTGAATGGTTTTTCGAGATTGCTTTCCTATCAGATGGAAGCTAGTTATGAATGACTGATTAACTGGGCAGGTCTACTCATTTAGATTCCTTGAACATTACTTGTTTTATGTGGGAGAAGTCGATGTCAATAAAAAAATAGAGAAATTTAACCACATGTGTGGAATTATCAGAAGATAAGATGAGATACTCTGTTAAAATTTTAAACAGTGGTGACAGTGTCATGTAGCCTTTATGGTAGTGAGACATGGACACTAATGAACACTGCACAGACTGAATACAAGCTAGTGAGATGAGGATTTTAAGATCTGTACTTGGAATATCTTGGAAAGACTGGCTGAAGGAATGGAGGGAATGGCTGCTTGAAATAAAAGGAGTGCTCTTCGAATTTAGTCTGAATGACAGGATGAAACAGTACAGTCAGGGTTGGACAGACCATGTACAAAGGATGCATCAGAACAGACTATCAAAGCAACTGACATTTTATCTTCTTAGGGGAAACCACGACATTGGATGACAAGGGACAAGATGTCAGATCTATGAGTGCACAATTAACTGTAAGGTACAAGACTTGAAGAAGAAGGACAGTAACAACAAACCTTATATGATCAGAGTTAGTTTATTTTAAAATACCAAAAGTAATTAAAACAAAAGTGTCAAAAATTATATATTGCATTTATACAAGTAGGTAACTATTTGAGAGGACAATGATTATTTGTTGTCCACGAAGATGAACACGTTTAAAATTGGCTAGATTCCTTAAAGTTCTGAAATAGAATTCCCCTCTTTTTTCTACTGCTAATGTGCCATTATTCTGGAGTCACAATGGCAATGCTGCTTGTTTTCGATGAAGAGTAGATATGAGAGTGTACTATAATTCTGTCAAACAAGGAAACATATTCTTAGAAACACACAATAAGAAACACTGTGAATGTCAAATTTTCTTCAAGATCATAAAAACCTTTCAAAAGTGATGGTACTGACTAATATATATTAATACTGTGATAAAATTTAGTACAATTTTAATGTCCATGTCTCTGACTGAAAAGTATTTTAACCAGTATGTCTTAAATGAAAATGCTTGGAATTTAAAAAAATGACTGGTAGTGAAAGTCTCTGTTGTTGGGAAGTGCCTGTTAGTTATAATAACTAATAATTATTTCATTATTATAGTGATAAATATCAGTACAAATGTGTAGTACTGTTAAAAAAATTTACATTAACTCACTTGACCAGCTTGGTCTCACTTAACATCTCACAATTAACTTAAAAGTTCTTGATCATGTAAACAATATACAACATCATTACTATTTCTATTCCCTGCTATCAAAGGGTAGAAGGAAATAATGAATAAATCAAGGGCTTTGATGGGTTGAATAAGCAGATTCGACTATACTTCACTGCACAGAAATTACCCAGAAACTAGCCAAATAGTTCATTTTCTGAACTTATTATCTTTCTCATTTTTCTACATAATTTTTTTTTAATAAGGATAGTTTTATATACTAGAAGGTAATTTTGTATTCTACGGATAATGAATACTATAATTTATGCACAGCTATTTAAGATTATGAATAAACAATGGGTAAACAAATTGATTCATATTACACTCTACTACACAAAGTTCAGTCAGTTTTATGCATGCTATAGGCCAGTGTTAATGCGTAAGTCACTGATCCCTTGTTAACAAACCAGACCTATCAAATAAGTTAACTCATACTAAGAATGTGCAGTTTCTCAAATTTTTCCACTGCCCAGTGGTTCTTAGAAGGACACAAGAGTCAAGAGTGATTTCTTGTTAGGCAAAAAACAGGAAGACTTCAAAGGGGAGTTCTCATTATAAGTGTTCATATACAAAATAAATTCATAAACATTTTCACATTTACTACAGATTAGCTAGTGGTAGGATTTCGATTAATTTTTGTCTAACACTTTGAAGACTTCTCCCAACACTATAGTATATTCTTTAAAACCTCTAAGCGATGGGCGATTTATTTATCCTCTATCCGGACTGCTTCCATCGTAATTTTTTTATAGCTTGATGTTTCGATCCCTGGAATCTGGGATCGTCCTCAGAAGCTGTGAGTGGCGGTGGAAAGACCCTGTTGAAAGACCTAACAACTTTGATCCAAACGTCAAGCTACAAAAAAATTACGATGGAAGCAGTTCGGATAGAGAATTTACTATATTCTATGTGTCTTAAAATGATGTAATATCACTTTAATGGGCATGTTTTATTTACACTAACAGTCACACAGTCACATGAATTAAATTAAAGACACGATCAATAAAATTAGTAATGTTAGATTAAAAAGATCTGAATATTATCAATATTCCTACCTTTACTTTATAGGACGTGCAAAACCCATAACGTTTTCCTAGTTTACTAACAGTTTCAATGCCAACAGAAAATGCATGCCGACGGTCTAACTGAAGACAGATCCTACTTTCTTTCAAAATATATTTACTTATCAACAAATTCCACTTGTCTCTTCTGCTTTCAGAAATAAGATCATTTAATTCCTACAACACACAATACATTAGCTTACATTTTAACAACTCTTTAAAAGCAATTGAGACATAATGCGTTTAAAACATATCTAACCTTTTCTACTGTACTACAAACTGAAGCTCCTTTATTATCACAATCTTTATTTTCTGCTGGACAATTGTTACCCACTTTACATTTTATGAAACAACTAAATTCACCACTACTAGTACAATGGAAGTCATGTTTCGTGAATACACATGATTTAATTAAATCACACTTTTTCAAATATTCCGATAGTCTTAACTGAAAATCGTTAATTGGATCTTCTATCATGATTAAAAATAACTTTCGTCATAAATTAACAAAACTACAATTTAGTGTAATAAACGTAGAAATTATAACCTCAAAAAACTATGTTTGTATACGTTTACTTATTTCTACCTCACGAAAGCCAACAGTGAAAACGAATTATAATTTCCTTCCCATTTTGATTAAGATGTATAATGAACACATAATTCAATACATTGTGTAAATAATTACAATTTGTACACTACATATCCTGAATATACTGTTACAGATAAACTCGCAATTTTAAATTATAATGTATACTTGTTCATACCATAAATTTGGTAATTTTTTTAAGGCTGCATTTTCTTATACATAATTACTTTATCTAATAATGTAACGCGTACACTACTAAAACATCTGCGGTAAAATAAAAGTAGTTTGATCAAAGACAATTTGTTTTTATGTCACATTCTAAGTATTTGGTTTGAGCCGTTTGAGCCTTATGTTTCCTAATGTTGGTCACAGTAGTTTAATGTTGGTTGGTTGGTTCCGCTACGTTAGAGCTGGATTTCGGCGTTGAACGTTTAAAAGTTACCAATTAAAGTACAAATAAAGACAACATTTAAGGATTTTAAATCATTTTGTCTTTGTAAAATACTAGACATTTATTTTATATTATAGAACGGTAGGTAAGCTTGGTAAAAGTGGAGTAACGTGAATGAACTGTGAAAATTTGAATCGGGACCTTAATATAAATTCTAGGTAAGCCAATGATTTATAAAATTGACACCAGATTATTGATTTGTTAATATAATATACAGTATGTGTAAATAATATGTTAATTGTACAGTGTGATATAAAGACGCAAATGATACAATGGTATCAAATATCACTTTATAAATTTAATAATTAGTCTGTAGTTTCCACCCTTTTTGTGCCAAAAAATATAAGCTTGTCTATATATGTATATTGTATGTCCCAACACGTTATTCTAAATAATTCATAAATTAGTAATGAATATTAATTGTTTTATTATTATTACTATTAAATAATGGATTATTAACAATTCTGAATAAGTAGTTAACTTGTAACACTTATAAGAAGTTATAAGTACAGTAATATTAAATAGACATGAAGCAACGCGTGCAGGTTGTAATGGGGAGAAGTCAGGAGTGGTGGAACCCACGAGAGAGGAAAATGTCTACTAACACAGTTGAAAATATCGGCCTACTCTCTCAATTGTGAATGAGATGCATGTGTGAGATGAGTAATCTATTTTGAGACGGATTAACTTTTTATACCTATGTGCCGAAGTTACGCATCTTTAATTAAAGATGAAAGAAAAGTAAAATTTACGGTTTTTCCTGTAAAAGTACTAATAAAAACTGATATCGCTTATAATGACAGCTGAAATACTGCCTTTTCGATTCACAATATTTTACTTTTTATTATTTTTATAACTTTATTTACTTAATTTTGTATTGTCTATGCATTCTTATAATGCTTTCAATTGTTTATTTTTAATTTGTAACGTTTTTATGGGTTTATTGTTTTCTACATTTCATTAACTACATTTTAAACTATATTACCAAATTTACCCAACTAAATTTTATAGCCCAACACACACACACACACACACACACACACACACACACACACACACACACACACACACACACACACACACACACACACACACACACACACACACACACACACACACATGTATGTAACTTACTTTTTACTAACCAATTATTCTTATAATTTTAAAATTGTTTTGTTATTCTTTTAATTGTTTTTAAGGTTTTTACAGTTTAGTATGTTTTATATTTAATTCACTACTTTTTTACTAAGTTACTAAATACAAAAAATTTGGTTGTAGGTAAGTTTTGATTTCGATTACGACACGACCAGACAGTAAACGTGGACATTTTTTAAGATGAAACAAGCGTCAGACACAACAGAAAGAGACAATGTAATAAAGCTTTCACACAGTTATAAAATGCTTAATACTGCCATTATTTTGCAAACAGTGACTTGGCGTGTTGTGTCTGTTGCAATGTTTCTCCAAAGTCGAGCCTAGACATCAACAATAGTTGTACATTTTGGAATGTGTACACTTTGTGTACATGTTACAATCACGAAAAAACGTAGTAATATATGATCCACATTGCTCTGGCATCTTAATTTGTTTGAGTAAGTAACATCAAAAACAGCCTCGCATGTGAAATGACTGCGTGTGTGTTTTTTTAAACAAGCAGATGTAAACTATCCATAAATAACAGCGGAGACAATATTAATGCAGCAATTAAAATGCAATAAACGCTACACATCTTATGAATACTGATGTTTTTTGAAAAGTACGCACATAATAATCTCCACAGCCGTCTCGGAGGGAACTGAGTTTTGTTTAGCCCTCTGCTGACGCATGCGCAATTCATTACATGCGCTGTTAGCACGAAAAAGGTTGATTCATGTCTAGTGAACTTTACTGTATATGTGTATAATTATACATACATAGAAAAATAAATGTGTGTATGTGTGTGTGTAATATGCATGTGCACTAACACACAGACACATGCACACACATGTACACTCATGCGTATATTCTTATAATGTGAATTGATTAAAGAGGAAGCACTAATATAATACCTAGTTGTTTTAAAATGTTTAATCATGTAAGGTGACTTTGTTACTAGTAGTTACTATATCATTAGATTGTTTTAAACATTTTCAATTGTAATATAAATTCATGCTGTGAACTAAGCTAAGGCTGCTCATAATAACTTTGAAGACATGTTAAAATCAGACATTGATTCAAAAACTGTGTGAAACATAAGTGTTGAAGTTGCAGAAACAGTAGGTGCTGGTGTCCATCCTTCCTCAGTGCTACAGCCCATGTAGGACCTGGGTTTTTTGCTGACATCAGCTGACTGTTTTACATAAGGAAGAGTAGAAACATTATCAAAGCATCTACACAATTACACCTCTATTACACTAGGCTACTGACTGCAGAAACAGTTGTGGGTAAATGAGGCCTATTACACTTACTGCAATCAGTGGCATACCGAGGATTTGGAGGGGGGAGGGAACGACAACACTCAACTTATAGGGAGTCAATGCTGCAAGTACAGGTAAAACTGGTCCTTGCTCCATGGAATTTCACTCATGTACGTTCCATCTATAATACCACCTATAATGGTGAAAAGAGCCTTTTTACACATATATACTGCACTAGTAAGAATCAACACACTATGTTTGTAGGAATTATGAGTAAAAATCATGTAAGCACAGGGCTTAGTAATTTGCATATGCTGACTGAATAATATAAATTACTTAATCAGTAGACGGTGACTTTATTGAAATAATAATACAATTATATATATAATTTTATATACGTAACTCTAAATTTTTTATATATTATATTATACCCTTTTTTTGGATATAATAGTTATTATTAAATGTAAAGTAGTTTTGGTCTAGTACAACTTCCAGTAAATTAATTATTTTGTTGATTTCTGTAGAGTTACATATTCTGGCGTTAGTGAGATTTGCCTTAAGGATAGTAAGTGTTTCTTGAACAGGGACATTTGTGTACAAGTCAACAATGTCAAAAGAGGCTATTTTATAATTAGGTTGTATTTTAATGTTTTTCATTTTGTTAATGAAGTCAGTGTTATTTTTTATACTGTGGTTATTTTTTAACTTTATACTGTTTTTTATTTTCACTGCAAGTTTTTTGCTGACATTGTAGCTTGGTGTAGTGGTGAAATTTACAAGCTACAATTTATTTTAATATTTTACTATTCATATACATATAAGTGGCCTGGATACCGAAAAGCATGAATCTAAAACAATAATATAGTTAAAATAATCAGACCTGAAGCAGTTACATACATTGTAGAGGGGATAAGGCGGGAACAATGTAATACACGTGAATATAAAAAGGCTACAGTTGAAAATATTAGTCTGCTTCCTGAATGATGAGTCTACGTACCTAAGTTTTGATTTCTATTTCTATTTTGACATGACTAAATAATTCAAATGGACGTTTTGTAAGACGAAACAAGCAATAGATACAATAGAGGGACCATATAAAGATTTCACCGAGTTATAAAATGTTTAATGTTTAGTACTCCAATTAGTATGTAAACAGTGACTTGTCATGTTGTGTCTGTTACAGTGTTTCTCCTAATCTCCTAGTCGAGCCTAGACATTAACAAACGTATATTTTGGAGTATGTAATACTTTGTGTACATGTTATGGTTCAGGACAAAAAGTAGTAATATATTGTCAAACGGACAAAAGGCTTGCTGCATGACAAATGGCGCCAATAATACACTTTAGTGTTTTTGGTGGCCCTAAAAAGGACCATGTGGCGAGAAGGCTGATGTTGGTTGTGCCGCTCTAGGATTTTGGCGGCTGCGCCCGCTGATCGTCGCATACTGCAGTCCTTCTCTTCTTTCGGCATCGGTTGTAGAGTCGGCTGCCGGCCCAGCGAAATCCATCGCTGGCGCAGAACTGGAGGGCGAAGATGCAAGAACGCCGGTTCTATTCTTCGGCCGTTCCTTCCAGCTGACTCCACGCCGATACCATCCGAGAGAGGAGAGAAGATGAAGTGTGTCCGATGGCGTGGCGATGAAGAGTGCGCCAAAATTTTCTGCCGGCCCGGGTTTTATGCACTAACCAGGATCGCTGATTGGCTCGATCCGAGGACATTGTTGGTCACATGTCGGCTGCTGATCCCTGATTGGCTCGCTGTGTCCGCTGCTGGTAACAGAGAGCAGATGTTCGCATACCGCTGCCGTCACAATATAGTCAACACTGCATTGACATCTTAATTTGTTTAAACAGAGCTCAGGTTATAATATAAATAGACTAAAGGAATCCAATGATTCAGTAACCAGTTAATCATGTTTTCTTTTTTGTTAATTATGTTGCAGGTGAATTTATTGATTTATTGGAATTTTCAGCCACTTTTGTCATTGTCTATCCACATTTTTATAACCAATGTTGAACTGTGAAAACCGAAGTTTTGTCTGTGTATACTAAGGGCCACCATTCTTCTCTGAATTGCTGTAATTTTCTTATATATCAACTCTTAAGTTCTTAATGTCATGTTTGTCTATTAAAAGTTTCCTATTGCTTTTGGCACGTTTCCGTCGAAATCCCATTTGTCGAATAATGTGGTTCAGACTGGAAACACTACCGTTATAATTAATTTGTTCTTTAAAATTGTTTAAATTACTTTTGAATGTTCGTCTTCCCAGTGGCGGCTCATGGCTTCAAGGATTGGTGAAGCAAAATCGGTGGTAGTCCCCCCCCCCCCATCAATTATGTGAATATGTTTCTTCCTGTTTTGGAATCATGAATAACATATGGAGACAAAAGAAAAGTATGTTAATAAAATTTACAAATAAAGTAATTAAAAATAGTAAGTACTTACAGGCTTGCATTTTATTGCTTGAACACAAGGTCAGTTCTCCTCTCTTTAAAATATGCAAACTTGTCGATAATGTTGTCATAAAATAGTTGTACATTAATTAATTCGTTTAACAGTTCCTTTTCTATGGAAATTTTTGATAAGTTAGTAAGTCTGTCCTCTGTCATTGTATTGCGCAGGTATGATTTTATTCTTTTTAAACAAGAAAAACTTCATTCTACGGAAACGCTAGTGGATGGAATAGTTACTATTAAACGAAACAGTTTGTAAGCTTCTTTAAAGATGTTCCTGTTGTCAGCTAAAAATTCCATAAAATTTAGTGGTTCTATTTGTCTGTATTGCTTATCCTCATAAATAAGCTGTAATTTGTTTTTCAGTCTTTGTAAATCGGTAAACAGATTAGAGTAGCACACCTTTAAGTTACTTAATCCATCCGTGGGAAAGTTTTGAGAATACGTTACGAACTTTGAAGTATCCATTAATGTAACAAACTGAAGCTTTTCCAAATCATTAAAACATGTGGCTATTTGTACTGAAAGGTTATCTAAAATTTCATAATACAGAATTTTGCATTTTTCAAAAATTTGATCTCGTGTGAGTGTAATTCTTTTCTGCCACTCATGGTATTCAGTTCGAACTGTTGTTTTTGAAGCAGATAAATCGAAAATTTTCATAAATGCATCATCAGTTCTTTTGCTATTTATGAGTTGTGAAGCTAGGTCCCTTTTCGGAAAGCGCCAAATGTGAAGCTACTTTCCTTCACATAAAATTAACTAACATACATTGTTAACATACATTGTATATTTGTCGGGCGCCATCTTGCCAACTGCAAGAAAACCATTTATGAGGGTTCTTTTCAGCGGACTAGGAGAGCAGAATGTGGTTGCTGAAATAATTAATTTAATTCATATTGGCAATGAACCTAAGGTTTATTTATTCTTTAATACACACAACAACAAAAAATAAAACTTCTTTTCCTACACTTACATACTATTGCCAACTTAACTATGAACTCGTGAAATGAATGTCATTAAAATTATTTTTCTTACATAAAATTTGGTCTTATTTATTAATTATATTTCTTTGATTATATTTCACCAATAATTACATTTAATGATTATATATCTTCACAAACCAGCCTTCTTTGTTTAAATTTATCTATTCTCACATACTCACGCACACACACACACACACATAATTTATACCCCGTGAGATCTCATATTAGATTTTATTTTATTTCCTTCTATTAAAAAATTGAAATGTTTAAAATTTTTTGTCTAAAGTGATGTTTTCTCATGTTTACTTATCTGTTCATTTGTGTCCGGGCGATGTTACACGCACAACGTAACTAGCGGATCTATTGAGTTTATTATATTGATTTCACATTTTGATCACTGTAATAATCGTGCATTGTTTAATTAGACATTGTTCACATTTGTTGGTGTGTTGCGGGCCCGCACTTACTGCCGAAACTTTTTATAGAGACCACTCGCGAGTGGTGATGGCGTTATACTGGGCTGAGAAATAGGCGCTATTTTTTGAAGCGACTGTTGTGGTGTGATCAAGTCCTATTGTTTTTTAGTTTGTATCCTTCCGCCAGCTGCATGTCACCGTTATGTAACGGAATTACTCATCAAGGATAGGCTCTGACGTAACGCTCGCCTGATGCTGGTTATATAATTTGTTTACTGTTGTTTTCGTCATTTGTTGACCTTGACACAGCTTGTCGGCTATCAAATACGTTCATACTGGTTTTACAAAACATTGTTAAACAATTCTGCACAGTCAATGTTGCCACGGTTGTTTTCATTTCAAACAAATTTACCTCTCGGTTACAAAATTTATAATTTCTGTCCCTATCACTCAACAAGTTATTTATTATTAAAAAATACAAATTATGTTATTACCCCAGGTATGCCCAAAAATGCCCCGCTACAGAGTGTTTGCGTATTTTTAATTTGCGAGATACAGAAATTAATGTCAAATGACTTCTTTTGTAGCACATCGAAGAGAACATCCGTGGCTCCAAAAATATCATTAAAAACGACAACCAAAAGCGTTAATTCAAAATCATTAAATTTATTTAAGAAGCCATCACTCTGCCTAATTGATGTTTGATCATAATTTGAATCGTTCACAATTTTAGTGAATACTTCTTTTAATGAATCCCATTCATTATATTAGTATTCACAATTTTGGAATGAGACTTCCAAATATCTGACATTTTGAAATGCTGTTGCAGCTTTGTTGTAGCACTAAATTCAAATGATGCGCCATGCAGTGAACAAAAACCGCTTGTGGCACTACTTCTTTGATTTTTGCCTGAAGACCATTTAATTCCCCTGACATAACGCTTGCACCATCAAAACGCTGGGCAATAAGTTTTGATTTATAGTCAAATTTTTTGAGGGACCTTGACACAACATGAACAGTGTGTCGGCAGTCCAACTGGAACATCATAAAAACCCAAAAATCTTTCCACCAGCTTTCCTCCGGGAATAACGTATCTAATTATGATGCTACATTGAGATTTGTGGACAATGTCTGTGGAATCATCCACTTGAATTGAAAAAAATGTACTATCTTCTATTTCCTTTGCGATGTGCTCATCAATATATTGTGAAGTGCAGTCAATTATTTCATTCTGAATAGTCTTAGAATTGCCGGCAAAGACGAGTGAGATTTTTTTATAGTGTTCTTGAATATCTACAGGGCTTATCGATACGAAGGTTTCTAGCAGTTCTTTAAAATTTCCGCGATTAATAGATGATAACTCTTCGTGGTGACCGCGAAATGCTAATTCTTGTTTACCCAAGTAAAGAACTGCACGAATAGGAAGATGCATGAAACGTCTGTTAAGCCGAATGTTGTCATTGAAGTGTTTAATTTACAACCTAGAATTTTCCTTTAAAGGATCCTTGATAGTACTTAAATTTTTCTTTAGTTTTGAAAAACTCAATGCACAACGCATGTGCTCAGAAGAACCTTCATGTTTGGAAAGAGCACGAGTAACGTTACCGAAATCATCAAAGCCGTTCTTATTCCACGCACTTGATTTAACACTAATAATTAAGCTGGGCATACAAAAAGTTTATTTAAATAATAACTGCCACACAACCACTCGAACGTTGAATACCAATTTTGTTTAAAGTCGCGATTGTACACCTTGTCATTTATTTTTGCAACTTTATTTACTTTCAATATAGGCATAGGGTTTTCACAGCTTAAAAACTTTTTTCTTATCACCATTATTCCATCTTGAAAATGATGTTTCTAATAAAACACATACCGGATCATATGAAGGAAACATTCTGTAAAAACTTCACACACGATCAAACACAACGAACAACGAACAAAACAAATGCGCTGGATAGATAAAGCACTGTACACGTACACCACTGAGAAACAGCACACGACACTGCTTCACGTGTGTGGGGGAACGCTGAGTACGGCATATACGTTGTCATGGCAACCGTCATAAACTGAGCGTTGTTAGTGACGTATTAACTGATGCAGGCTTCAAGGTGCAGAAAGCTGCTTCTACGATCTCAGCGCTTTCCGCCACCAGTAGGCTTACTATACATGGAGTAGTATGTGATCGCAGTGAAGTCCAGGTTCTGTAACCTATTTCCATCGCTTTTAAATGTTATTTTAATTATTATACAGACGAAATTTAATTAAAAAAAATATTTTTGAACATAAAATTGACTAAAAATTGAAAATAATTTTGTGTAAAAAGAAACATGTTGAACCAGTTATTTTAGGTGAAGCAGCGCTTCACCTGCATCACCTGACGAGCCGCCACTGAGTCTTCCCCTTCATTAATTCATTTATTCATGAATAATTAGTCGAATAGTATAGTTGTCAAAATCGTCTAAATCAGTTTTTATTTCATTTGTTGAACATTTTTTATGGGGAGTCCTGAAAGATTTTATATCACCCATATACCATGATTTTCTTTAATAATTCTAGAAACACTATTTATAGACACACCGCACACCTGAGCTACCCAATCCTGTAACTTTCTTTCTGACATTTCCTTATCTTCCGATTTAATAAACTTGTACATGTTGTAAATTATTTTCCCACTCTGACTATGTATGATTTTCCTTTGCACTGAAGTCGACAGGTAACCCAGATTGATCCATTTCACTCTCCAAACCAGAAAATATAGCAATAAAGTAAACGCTATTCTTTTGATGAAAACTGGTGTTTTTAAAAAGTACAAACACAATTCATGCGGTGTTGGGAAGAAAACAGTTTATTCACGTCTGGTAAACTTACCTACACTGTATTTTAGTTTATCATTTATTAATAGTAAAAATGTTAATTTGTTTGTAAGAATATAGTAATTAACATATTAAGAATGTAGTAATTACCACATCCTTACTATTTGTAGATACATTGACTACAAAATTTTTTCCATATTTTGGGGGGGTCTAACCCCCAAACCCCCCTGGGTGCGCCACTGACTCTATGGGTTGCATAGTCTACAATCAGTTACAAGACAGTTGCAAGGCATCTGCTCATGGAACTATTATTTTCATGTGCTCAATATGGGGCATAATTCAAATGTAGATTATTACACTGTGCAACCTATTGCATGCAATTCACCTGCATACACGTACTGTGGACGGCTCAGGAGACTTGTCTCATTGACATAGCCTCAGTGAGTATTGTGAAGACTGTGTGTTTGTGTTATTTGGTCATTTGTGTTTGTCATTATGGAGGAAGAAGTTCAAAAAATAGCAAACAGTACAAAAAAGGATGAACTGACAAAATTTTGGAAAATGTTTTTAGAGAAAAATAAACACAGAATGCCCCTTTTCAACTGAGCACTTCACAAAAAGAAGATTTGGACATGCACAATAATAAAAAACTTGTTTTCATCCACACGAAGTTCATCACATAATGTGTAATACAGTCCTTTATCCTTTCTTGTCACTAACATGTGGAAACACGGAATTTTTTTGACATTTTCCTTTGTCTCATTTTATTAATTAACAACACGAGTAGAAGCAGCTATTCATAACTCGATGGCATGATTGTAGTTACTGTAATAAAACTATTAACTGAAGTACTGACTACTGAAATAACAGAATTAACTCTTCAACTAACAATGCTGAAATACTAACTCTGCCACTGACTGCAGAGCAGTTGCAGCCTGTTTTTACTAGCCTGCAAAGTTTCATGTAGCCTTGCAGTCAGTTGCTTAATGTTAGAGAGGCCTATTCTCAGTACAGACCTCCAGGCACGGACCCTAGTCTGGACTATTCTCAGACCTCTAGACGTGGATCCACGGGGGAGGGAAGCCTCTCCAATGGTCACTTCAGACAACATTTGTTTGTTGTTTAGTGAGGGTAGAATGATTTTGTAATTGCGAATGTGATACAAAATTTGTATCATATTATGTAGGTCATACTTTTAATTTAATTACTTTAAATTGTAACTGTACCTTACCAGTATGTTAAATTTTGTTTGATAGATACAATAAATGTATTTTAAATTGTAAGTGAATATTATTAAAAGAACAATGAACTGACAAACACAGATATGATTTTATACTTGTACATAATAAACTGATTGTGCTGATAAATAACTCACTGTGTTTTTATCTTTACTCATTCCTATCATTTGTACTTTAGACCTTTAAAGAACAGTCCAACTTTTCATCATTCCCTGTCCCCATCAACTCTTCCCCCCCCAAAAAAAATTGCTTGCTGGATTCGCATCTAGTAACCTCTACAGACTTTAGGTTCAATGTTTACTTGAAAATTTTAAGTTTAATTAGACTAGGTAAGATCTTCAATACATTTGAGTGACAATTCTGACACTTTTAGTTGTATAATAATAATATAATAATATGTAATAATAATTCTATAATAGATCCAAACAGTGAAACCTTCATAAGTACAGATTTATTGAAACTGTTACCATTTCATTATATGTGTGATGCAGATAAGTGTGAGAAATTAAAATCTTATAAAACTTGATTTACAGTTATAACAAAAAAAAACTCAAAATTTACGTGCTCTCTTTGAAATGAAAGATACAATTAGCATTAAGGGAAATGTACAAGTTGGCATAAATAGCCATTACTATTTCCGTGTCAACTGCATGCTCTGAGAGGAAATTTTTGTGCTTTACTGTAATAAAGATAGTGTCATTAAAAACTATGAATAACTTTACAGTACGGATGCCATACATTGTTGTAAAAACATGTGGCATAGCTTTTAACCATATTTATGAATTCATTTCCACACAAAAATTCTTATTGTATGATTTACACAGATGTCAGGCTGGCCTACACAAAACAGCGATCTTATCATCAGCTACATACTGATGCCACCACTGGTTAGAAGAGCAAGCAAACCACCATGTATATTTTATATTCTGTTTTGAAATGTTTTCATAATTAAATTGCTATTTATTAAATTTACAGCTTTTTAAAATAAAGATAAAAACTTGAAATTTAAGATGTTTATTCAAAATATGTATGGAGGTTAAAACGTTATCATGATCAGACAGTGTGTTTGTCGTTTACTAAGTGGTTAGTTGTGGCTTCTACAAGAAAGGTAAAAATTGGGTACTTTTTGTTCTACTTTGTCTCATGATAAAGTGATGAAAACTTTTTTATAACCAATTTTTTTTAACGTAACAAACCTCCAAAAACATAGTTAAATTTTGGTGTAAAATACATTGGAATTGATTTATCTGTTCATTTTTTGTGGATATCAGTCTACAGTTTATAGCGATTGAAAAATTTAAAAATTTTAATTTTCCTTCTCGACCAGTTTGTTCACATGCAGCTGTGTCAACAACTCTGAGTAAAGGGCAATAAACAAAGTTAATTGGAGAGACGACAACCCAACGCCAATATCAGACAATAGAGATGTGTTCAGCTCGACGCAACAAAAGGGATGATGACTTGAGTTGACAGGAGAACTCGACTGAAAATTATGACACCACAATAAACTAGACAATGTGCTTGAGTTCACTCACACGTTTACACAGAATTGAAGCGAGGATCCGCTTGGGGGTTCAGCCAGGATGCGAGATTACGACAAAAATGAAGGAGAGGTCACAAAGGATTGGAGAGCGAAGCACTCTACAGAAACAATATAAGGAATAACCAGTGAATAGAAGCGACGACGTTGCGCAGCGGGATGTAACGTTTACGTGACATGCTGAAATTTACGACAAGAAAGCGAGGTGGCTGCATCAACTGACGCTTGACAGAAAATGAATAATAGCCAGAAGAAGGGGGTTACAAATATGAACAATACTCCAGGATGTTAGGACAGCCCTTGCTTAATAGAGCGCCCTTGCTTAATAGAGTGCCCTTGCTATGCTTGTTAGAGCGCCTGTCAATCAATGTATTATTGATTGACAGGCGCTATACGACTTACATTTCTTCGAACGAGAGCAACGTCCGAACAGGCGATTCTAAAGACATGTCCAACCACCTATCAGAGTAGAGTATTTTACAAAGAGACCGAAGGAGAGGCAAGTTTCCATGGTAACCAGACGAAGAAAAAAATCAGAGGGTAGAAGACTAGAGGACTTCGAAATAGTGGGAAAAGATTTCGAGAGAGGGTAGTTGTTTAGCCTATCATGGTGACCATAGGCGTGGACAGGCTGTAGACCAAATTTTAGTAGGGAGACGTTAATAAAAACTGATTGTCCACCACGGGACGCGAGCAGTTTTCATAAAAATTTAGAGCAATCACATAATTTTCGCGATCAGTCAACGAGCAGTCTCATAAAATTTTTTGGACAGTAATAGTATTATTTTGGAGACAGTAATATTATAAATTTTGAGAACAGTCACATAAATTTTGCGAGCAGTGAATCAGTAAATCGATCAGTCGTGTAATCTTGAAGTGCGCGGTATGGAGAACTCTGATGGACTTAGTAAAGTTATCTAATTGAACTTTGTTGAACTTAGTAAAATGAAAACTGTTTCGAGATATAGTGAAAACTATAACAAACACCAATACACGATATGCGTGAATAGACTCATTAATGTGTTAATAATCTTCAATACTGTCGGATAAATAATCACAACTAATTAAAAGAACTATTCTACAACTATACGCTATTACATAGATTGCACATATAAAGAATCACGTTGAACATTTGATATCGTACCAAACCTTAGTGCGAATAAACATTTACTTCACGAACACAAGAACACGCAACTATTTAATAATGGTTGTATTCGGGAACGAACTGAGTTGTACAGATTGTCGTTAATAATCATATCACACCCACACTATTCTGTCGACGACGCGTGTGTACCAGTGAATGTGATCTCCACATTATCCAATGGAATGCCGTCATCAAAATTCACCACCACAAGGAAATTTAGCGCCGATGGATTATAATGGATAACCAATTGTCAAGTAACACTTTATAATTTTGTTCGTGTAATTATAACTACTGTCCTGTCTCTTTCAAAGGATCTATACCCAGGGAAATTATAGTAAAATTTGTTAAAAGAAGGTTGAGTTTAGAGTATAATCATGATCAATTAAAGCTAAACCATCTGGGGTGTAATGAACGCATTAAATAAAGTAAATATTATTTGATTTTGTTGTATGTAATATTTCATATATGTTTGTATGTCTTTCAGCTAGTGATTAAGATGGAACTTATTTTTGATATGTATATGTATGACGTTTTGGATGTATTTACAGGTACCATGAATATATGTGTTATTGAATACAATTATCTAAACGTATAATAAATTAGCGTTTAAGCAAATCGAACAATGCGTTCATTATTACTGGAAACCCTAATGTAGAATCTGCAAATTAATTAACTATTCTAATTGAATAAATTTACTGTGTATTGAGTGAATACACTTGATAATTATTGAATCTCATACCAATTACGCTAATGAGTATTTGAAAAGTTTGACAATCTATTTAACTAATTAATTCAACTCATATTAGCATAATTATCATTAAAGTAAATAACGTCCCAACACACGGGGCCTAAAGAAGATATAATTCACTAATTAACACTTAATTAGATTGATTCATTAATTAATTCACAAATTAATTAATTGCACAAAATAGCATCACAGTAAATGCCGCTCCAATCGCGGGGCATAGATAATTAAAGTAACAGACAAAATTCAATTATACACCCTTATTGTAAACAATAAAGTATTACCTTTATTATCACTATAAGTTGGGTATCAAGACTAACAAATAGACTAATAGTATTAACATTTCTTGGACACCTAGTAAGAACGAAGATTAACACCTAGGGTAGTAAGAGTAATAACAATAGGTGAAGTGTAATACTGACCACATTTCCTTCCTCATATGCCATATAGCTGACATTAGTGGTAAATTAGGGAGATTATTATCATAAGGGAGAATTTTTTTACATTTTATAAGCGGATCTGACAAAATAATGTAAACCAGTAATGCCTGAATGTGCAGCAAAAATTGTTGCAAAGTCAGTATGGTTCATATACACTTAATGATCTCCAATTATTATTTTCAAGTGATGGTATAGACCATATCAACATCTATGCATACAAAGAGACAACAGAGGGTACAACAATATACATATTTGTGCTACAGCATTATGTCTACCATTTAGTGCGTAGAAACAATGAGCAATTTGTTAAAGCAGTACATTGTATCAGCTATATGTATAGCCTATCGTGTCAACTCATGACCTAAAAATCTGGTGTTGCACAAAATATTAAACCTCAAGTAAGAACAACATTTGTTTTTTATTATAATAATATTAGACCTAATTAATTGTAAATATATAATTCAAATAAATACAATGTTTAAGTTACTAACAACTGACTGCATAACACTACACGCACAGAACACAATGAAATAAACTTTAGCTGACCACTGACAAACAAAACCATACTGCAATGTTGGCAGCATGTAGGTACCTTACCATATTCTACCTAAGCCTGTCTCACTTGCTCTTCTGCTGGTTCACTCTTACGCTTAGCTGCGGCATTGTCCTCAACACCCTCAGACTAGTCACGTGACTCCCTAACACTTAGCACGGGGTAACATGGAAACTGCTATCTAGACTCGAGCGACCTCACTCTGAATGAAAAACTATGGTAATCGGAGTGGGTGGTGGCAGTTTAAAAAGGAACTCAGTATGGACATATTAATAACATTATATATTATAGGAAGGTAAAGTACAAAGGAAGGTAGGTATTTGCAATTGTATAACAAAAACATTTTATATATTTTTTTACAATCTCAGAATTTCTGGAGGTAGTGTTAACTAGCCACTTCCTACAGAAACTGCCCCTGTAGTCTATGCATACATTTTAATACAAAATCATAATCAAAAGGAATTAGAACTGAATTATATTAAAGACTAGTAGATACTGAATTAAGAAATGTGTTAAGTGACACATCATTTTCAGTCAAGTAAGATTAGGTACAAAAGTGATATATGTTGGTATATAAAAATGGAACATGTTGGTATGGTATGGTATAATAAGTAATATATGGATGGAAATATTAGATATGGTAAAATAAAGTTTTACTGTCTTCATTTTCAGGAAGCCAGAATTACCATATTCATTGTCTCAGCAGAACAAGCAACCAGTATTTTAAATTCTGTTTCCAAGCTTTTGAATAGGTAAATTGCTACTCTAAATTTGTTTGTAATTCATGTAGCCAAATCTTATATAGTTGTGTTAATTTTTCTAAAATAATTAGTTCTTTTTTTATTACGCAGTAGGTCCAAATCCTAATTTTTGTACTGCTATTTATGCAAAGATCCTGTTTTATACATGAATATTTACATCTCTTGATTTCAGTATCTACAGTATCTCTACATAAGGTGCTGAGGCAACCATCTTGAATTACTCAACTTACTTTTTTTCTGTTACAGTTTCACTTGTTACTTTTGATGAACCACTGTCCCCTCCTGCAACACAACAGCTTACCCCTCTTCAGATAAATATTAGAGACTGATAAGTGTCCCAGTCCTAAATAACTTAGTGACATTGGGGTTCAGAATTGTACAGGAGTTGCCAAAAGAGGTCAGATGGGAAAGACGCAATAAAGAGCATCAGACGCTTGTAGCACAAACAAATGCTAAATAAGAGATAAAGTAAGTGAAATCAGAGTTCAGGAACCTGAGCTGCTGTTCACACTATGTAAAGAGCAACTGCATGATATCTTCTATAAACTATAAAAAAATTTACCAGAAGAGATAATATTTTAAATAACAGGACTGGATAATAACAGTCATATTATTGAGCAATTAAAAAGTATAAAAACATTTTTATTCAATGCTTACAGAATGAGTGATAACAGAATTCCAGTATGTATAGAAACATGACGTCAAGAATAATATTAAGGCAGATCTGAAGTAACACCAAGAAGGAACTGGTTGTTGTAACAGACTGACAGGTACAATCAATATTAAAATGATAAGAAGAGTGAATTTCAAGAAAAGCCTGTAACAGAATTGAATACTATGTATATGTCAAAATTAAATTTTATCAGTCAATGCATATAATAAACAAATTTTCATAAAACATGAAGTGAAGAAGATGAAAGAGAAAAAAAAAATTATTTCAGCTTTGATGAAACATTATCAGCAACCAGAAATAACTACAGATGATAAAATATTAAGTGATTTATTATGAATACTATACAAATTTATTTATTGCCTATACCTGTTATATAATAAACTGTCATTTTTGTCACTGTCTACATACAAATAAAGAACAACAAATTTTATACTCTAGTCAGCTAATCGGTTGACTGATTTTAAATTATTCACCTTACTAGTTTAATTGTAATTATATATTGTACCTGTAAATTTTTCAAAATTTATTTTTAATTATTGACAGTGTCTTATCATAGGACAGGTGAAAGTTGTGGATTTTATAGTATCACCTACTCAGTGTTAAATCATTTATAATTTCTGTTCAGTATTAGCATGAGTAAACAAATACAGAGCTATAGTGAAGTACAGTGAAACTTCTTTATAACGGACACCGACGGGGAACGTAAAAGTGTCCGGTATTGAGAAGTGTCCGCTATTCAGAAACAAGCTTAGGAAGCTGTAAAAACTAGATTTGTGCAACAAAGTGTTTTTATGTATTCAAATGGTTTATTAATGAAATCTATACATTGTTCATTAACACACATGTAAGTCAAAATTTATATTACTATATATTTTTATACTATACAAGTCAAAAAATCTACATTTACTATTTTGGAATACATGGTTTGAAATAATCAGATACTTTCGTCTGGAGTGTCAGATTCTGTACAAGTTTCTTCTCGATATCTGTTTGAAGTCCACATGTTAAATTAAGTCCCACTGCATCTTTTTTATTTAAAAAATAATGTTTTATCTTTCCTACCTCTTCAGCTGCTTGTTTACTTGTCAATGGAGGGTAATACGGTTTGGTGTCGTCGTCGTCCCGTTGTCCGCTCTCATCCTCGTCTTCGCACTCTGATATTTTCTGAAGATCTTCTATGTTTCGCTTATGTCAGTTGACCCATTTTCTGTGACAAGTGCATCATCAATAGTGACATAATCCTCAGATCCACCAAAGGCCTTCAATAAATCATTAAGTTCATGTTCGATAGGGTCACGTTCCTTGACACTGTCATCGATCACTGAAGTACCGTCATTCTTACAAACAATTCCTGATTTTTTTAAAACAGTTGCTCACTGTAGTGGAGAAAACTTGGGTCAAGGCTGAAGATATCTACAGAATCGTGTCCAAAACACTGATACATTTTGCCAGTTCATCTGCAGATTTATAGTTGTCCATTCGCAACACAATATGTCTCAATACGTATTACCTGTAGTAAACTTTAATATTACGAATAATGCGCTGATCCAAGGATTGGCAAACTAAAGTCATGTTTGGCAGCAAAAAAACTAGTTTTACGTTATTTAATACAACATTAGAATGTGATGTAGCATTATCTAAAAACAAAAACTACTTTTCTTATTTTGCCTTCCCATTCTTCGATCAAATGCCAGCAACCGTTCAGTCATTATTTCTCTTGTCATCCAGGCCCGCTTATTTGAATACCACACCACATTCAGTTTACTCATGACAATCCTCTTAAAACATCTAGGTTTAGCAGCCTTGCTTATACTAACAGGTTTTTCAAATTTACCTATTACGTTGACGCATACCATGACGGTCAGTCTTACTTTAGAAATATTTCCTCCTATACATTTTTCAGTTTTTAAAGTCATTATTTTAGTGGGAAGAGCTCTGAAAAACAGACCAGTCTCGTCACAGTTAAAACTATTTTTTTCTAATTATTAGTTTTTTTATGGTACTTTCACTGTAAACTTACTTGTTGTATTTACTCATACGTCTGTTTCGGAGTGGTGTGCTCCAGTCTGACTGACGAAGGAGCACACCACTCCGAAACGGACGTATGAGTAAATACAACAAGTAAGTTTACAGTGAAAGTACCGTAAAAAACTAATAATTATTAAGTGCTGTGAACTAAGAAGCGATGACGTCCAAAACAGTATTTTTTTCTTCATAACACCCGCAAATTTCAAGTAATTTTTTTCTACTCTGACACTACGTTTTCGTCAGCCGAACCCGATTCACCACACACGGTTTTGAAAGATATGTTGTGTCTTATTATAAACTTGTCGAGCCAGCCTTCAGATGCATTGAAGTCGTAAATCCTTAATTCTGTAGCAATTTGGAGTGCTTTTTCACGTATAAGAGGTCAACTTAGAGATACCTTGTATAGTGTCAATTACATTGTTACTACGGGCACAACAAAACCATTCAAAAGTTAAATTGTCAACTTTTAGGCCAGATGTTTTAGGAAACAAGCGTTTGCCAGCCACGTTTTTTATTTTCAATCCACGATTTAATGATTACTTTTTTGTTTCTTAAAATATCACTTATCTGCGTTTTTCCAACACCAAACCGTGCGGCCATGTCTCTAACACTAAGTTTCTCGTTTTCATACACATTAATTATTTCCACTTTTTCTAGTAAAATTAACGTTTGCGTTTCTGGGCCATAGTAAACGAGCTGTAGATGTTTAGGTGTATAGATAAACACGTACAGTAAGCACTATACAAAACCTAACGAACACCTCTGAATAGCGGAACTGTGTACATAACTGTAAAATCGCAACACATTGTACAGTT
This sequence comes from Magicicada septendecula, assembly GCA_034769895.1. NCBI lineage: Eukaryota > Metazoa > Arthropoda > Insecta > Hemiptera > Cicadidae > Magicicada > Magicicada septendecula. The sequence continues at coordinate 117,831,905 of CM068367.1, read as the reverse complement.
ACTCCTACCGTGAATTATTATTTTATTTTTAATGAAGAAATTTGTGTTAGTGGTTGAAATCACAATCAGAATGATCACTGTTGCACACCACTATATAAAAATTATTCCGATTAGCGCTTTCAAGCTTCACAGCCCATCGTCAGATCGAAATAGACAGGAAATATGTAAAAACAAACCCTTCACCCCTCTCCCCCACCCTGCTCACACACAACAAGCTATAAATTAATGACCCTTCCTCACCCCCTAAACCCTGTCCCACCATCTGTACAGTTACATATTTTTCTAGCAAATTCTTTGTGTTTCAGTGTGTGTGTGTGTGTGTGTGTGTGTGCATACTTTTAAACTACCCTCTTCCTCTCCACACACGTGGGTCATTCACACACCCTTATTTTAAAACAACCAATTAGTACTATGCAATATAATTCTTAATCTTATCTATATGTCCTCTCTCATTTACTTCTTAATCATGTTATAAAATATTTCTTCATTATCAAATTTAATTTTAATATTAATTAAATTGTCTAACCCTTTTTCTCTTTCTTTCAATATTTCTAACTCCTCTCTAAGCTTCCTTTCAACTGTGTTATTTACTACTTTCTTCCAAAGGATTAACAAACTTATGGTTGTCTTCTATGAAATGTCTTGCGTATAACGAATTGGTTGTTCTATTACCTTCTCCACGTTTGTGGTCAGACAACCTGCATACGAATTTCCGTCCTGCCTCACCTAGGTACACTTTGTTGCAGTCTTTACATTTTAATTTATAAATTCCGCTTTTCTGTAATACTGGAATTTTTTCTATATTCTTATTCCTTATCTTATCAAATACCGTTTCACATTTTTTAATAGCTATATCTACTCCATATTTATTAAAACATTTTATAATTTTTCTAGTATGTGAACCTATGTATGTCAATGACCCTGCATAATTCTTTTGTTCTGGTTCTATTTTAGCTTTTTGTATGTTAACCCTTTTCATAACTTTATCCACTATGTTGGTGTTATAATTATTATTCCTTACAATTCCCTTTATCGTTTTTAACTCCCTATCTTTTGACTCGGTCTCTTTTAAACACTTCTGAGCTCTGTAACAAAATGAATTGATTGCCGCCATTTTATATCTATATGGGTGGTAAAACTCTCTTGGTATAATTATATCAGAATACGACTCTTTCCTAAATATCCCAAACTGTAGTTTCTCATTATCTTTAATTTCTATGTTTAAATCTAAGTAATTTATTGTCTTACCTCCTATCTCTTCTTTAAATTGTAAGTTTTTATCCTTATTATTTACCTCATTTATAAACTCATGCACTTCTTCTATGCTTCCTTCCCAAATTACTAATACATCATCATCGTATCTAGACCATAATTTTATATTGTCTTTATACTTGGTGGAAGTTATTAATTGCTTTTCAAAATCATTCATGTATATTTCAGCAAGAATAGGGGATAATGAAGACCCCATAGGTAAACCTTTTTTCTGTATATAAAACTTGTTATTAAACCTAAAATAGTTCTGATTTACACATTCTTTAATTACTTTCATCAACTGCTTTTTATACCTGTATTCTCCCATATTATTATCGTTTATTAACTTAATAACTTTATTTACTGTGATATTGGTAAACATGTCCTTAACATCCAGTGATATCAATTTTGTATTTACATTAATCCTAATATTTTCTAATTTTTCTATCAATTTTACATTATTCTCTATGTTGTATTTTGTCCCAAATTCATATTTCTCTTTCAGTACTCTGCTAACTTCCTTTGATAATTTATAAATAGGTGCATTAATAAAAGAAACAATCGGTCTAATTGGTTTTCCTTCTTTATGTATCTTGTAATATAATTTAAGAATTACAAATATAATAAATAAAAATTGAAATATATATATAGATATATTGTGTGTGTATCTTTGGTGATAACAAAGGTATTGTGCTCTTCTTTTAGCCCCACTAGTTGGGCAAGTCAATTTGTAATACAATTACAAATATTACAAATAGAAATAAAAATATAATTGAAATTGAAATATGTGTTGGTACGTATTGATATTTTGTCTTGTTTATCACTGGATCAGTCTGACTCCTTAAAGTCTCATTGGTTAGGCTAGTCAAATGGTAATATAATTTCAAGTGTAATAAAAAAAACAAAATATAAAGATATTGATGATAAGAAAATGTTATAACTAAGTGTGTTGGATTGATAAATAACAAATATATCAAACTTTAAAAATTTTGCAAATATTTTTTCTTGTGCTTGTATCCAATTTGACTGAATAATTTAATTTAATTAATTGATAATTAATTAATTATTTGAGGTTGTAATTTCCTCCTATATCTATTCTCTCAAGGTGAATTATGGTTTTGCTTAATAAAAAATAATAATAACATTAATGGTAGAAATAAAAACAATGCTGGTAACTGAATACTGATTTGCGTTTATTCATTCAAAATTGTGCGCCAGTCAAACTGCGCATGTCCCAGGCACTGGCAAATATTCGCCACAGTCGGCAATGAGAAAAATCAACAGATATATTTTTTACAAGTTTAAATTTATGGTTCTTTTAACGAGTCGAAATGGTCAGAGGGCAAGGAACAAGATACATTTAACAGGTATTCTTAAACTAAATGTTAATATCTGAAATAGAACAGAATTATTATTACAATTGTCAATTAGAAAGAAATTATTTAAATTTCGAACCAAGTCGAAGAAATGACGTCACTCTGCTCCAGGTAGCACTGCACCGTCTATGTGAGAAATTCAGCAATGGCCGCCGTCTGCTTGGTTTTAATCTGCTATGACGCCGTTGGAATTGAAGATCTTCTCCCACAGAAATAAAACGATGTTCCCTTTTCCTGCGAAGTGGTATTGGTCCAAAATATCGTGTTGAATGTCCCCTCGTCGTCTGCGATGTCGAATTCTGGATGGATCTCTTGTGTAGTGTAGTGTTCAAATATGCGTGTTGGTTTTGTGAATTCGTTCCAAAATTGTTCAAAATGGCTGTCGATTTCTGGCGTTGCGTTTTTATGGTGTTATTCTGTGTTTTTGGAAACTTGTGAAGTGTTAGACATAGATAAATAATGTTATTTCACTTGTTAGTTCATCTCCGTTACACGCCACATAACCACACTTGGTTTTAATATAAATTATTTGGTTTTCAAAACTCCACTAATACATTTTTCAACTGTTCAGCTTTGCGATTAACAATAGACTAAACGACGCAACGTCGTCGTTTTAGGGCAATTTGTGGTATGTCTTTTTCCTCTTCATATTGTTTAATTATAAAATATCTGTCTAAGACTTGTTTCACTATCTAACTATACATAACAAGTTTTCTTATTTTTTACTGTATTTCCAATATTTCTTAATTTTACATGAATCTAACTATTCAGTAATATTGATTATTTAATTTTACATCTTTTTATATATAGCTGGGTTTGTTTCAAACTCATTTAAGCCCAAAAATTACAATTTTAGATAATTATTGTATGTCTCATATTTTGTACAAATTCAGTGTTTTAAAGGTTTTTATTTGTTTTTTCGGTATAATATTTCTCTGGAATACACCTAATAACTCCGTAATTACTTTGCTGTTAGTAATTTGGTTATTAAAACATTTCAATATTGATTAATTTGCTGTTTAGTCTGATTTGATTACTATCATAAGCCTATTTTTGACTGTTTCCAAAAGAAGTTAGTTTTCTTTCTTTTGTCATTCTATTTGCTATTAACTGTATCTGTATTAATTATATTTTCAATTTCTGTATTGTATGTATTGAATTCTATTCCTATTACATAGATTAATTCTTTGATAGATAGTTTTTTTGGTTTATAGGCCATTCTGTGTTTACAAACATAGTGTCTTGGTGGGTCTGTTTGTACATTATACATGGTTTACTGATTTGAATAAAACTATTACATTTTTATGCCCTACTTGCCTCTCTGACTTACACAATGGAAAATTAAATGACATGATTTTAATTACAATAGAATATCTTGTATCTACTAAACTTTCTTTATACTAATAACATCATTGAACCATAACATGAACATCTTATGCCTAATTTTAACAAAAACATCTTATTATCAACTATTTTCCATATATCACCTAATTTTAACAAAAACATCTTATTCCTATTATTTTTTCCTGTATCATCAAATGATAACAACATAGCTTATCCTAGACATAATTTAATTAGAAAACATAAAAAACTCCTAATACTAGTAACACTGTCAGTCACTAACTGTCTTGTGTATGTATTATTCTTATGAAAACACTTTAACTGTGATAATAAAAAAAAACCTCGTGTATCTATTTACACCTTACATCTAAAATATTATTTAATTAATAATAAATAATAAACATCTTAATATTAGGCATACCTTCAGTTATGAACTGTCCTTTGGTATCTTTGTCCTCACCATTTATTTAGTTATAATTAAAGAAAACATTTTATATGTAATAGTCCTTATATCTAATTTAAAACTCTTATTACTAGTAATGTTGTCAGTCCTTAGACCGTCTTTCATTTCAATGGTTTTATTATTATTATTCTACACTCATGGTAGTCTTTTTATAATACTTAAACCTCATTGAAGATTTTTTCATAGATTTTTTAACTATGTTTCTCACTGTACACTCTGTAGTTCCATAATTTTGTTATCTCACTTCACTTTATTGTATTCTACACTCTGGTAGTCTTTTTAGTGAGTTCTACTCTATGGTAGTCTCTTTTGGTATATTTTTTGACATGTTACACTTACAACTAATATACAATTTGTTTTTATAGTATTGTATCTTGTAACTTGTTTGGGGTTTACCTATATCGGTTTCAATTTTGTCTCATGGTATTTAATATATGATTAACATTTTGTTTTGGCATATCTCTTCCTGTTTCTGGTCTCTGTTGGAATCTTGATATGTTTCGTCCCTTCTTCAAATATCACATTAGTAGTTTCCTTATTAAAATGGTTTCATGACAGATTATTTCCTTTTTTATGGTCCTTCCCTTTTTGTACTGCTTCCCCAATCTACTGGGTATACTGCTGGTTTAACTGGTTTTTTCATAGTAGGTTATTTTAATTAATGGTTTTCTTTATTATCTTCCATTTTTATTAACATTTTATAGACTTAATTATACAGTTTCTAGGGTAATCCTTAAACAATTTATTCTTCTCACTCACTATGGAACTTTCTCTTTTATTCATGTAACATTAATTCAAATGTTTAGTGTGATAATTTTGTTATGTTACAATCTTAACCTGACTTTTAAAAGTTGGTGCTGTTGGATTACTTTCCAATAAATACTTTTTCTTATTTTCTTCTATAAATGTTATCTGTTTCATCATTTGTTTTATCCTTGACTGGTACTTACTTGTATAATCATACTTTATTTCCTCGTATGGTCCTTCCCTTATAAATTCTTGCGTTTTCTTTATGTATTTGTCCTTTCTCAGTAGTACCATTGTATTCCCTTTGTCCGCCTTCGTAACTATAATATCATTCTTCTTTATTTTATTCTTTAGTTCAGTTACAGTTGATTTGATTTTTTGTTCATTTTTTGAATTATACAAACTTTTCTTAAATATTTTATCTACTACATTCCCTACTTCCCACCTTATTCTTTTTTTATCATTTTCATTTCCTAGTTTTTGTATTATGCTTTCGCATTCAATAATCGTTTTTTCTTGATTTAATTCTGGTGGCGGTGCGTATTTTAAGCCTTTTGCTAACATTTCTTTTTCTTGTGTATTGAAATTTACCTCTAAGGTTTATTACTCTTTTTTCATAGTTATTCTTAGAGAGGTGTTCCTTTTTTACTTCGTTCTTTCTTATTAATTTATTTAACTTATCTACCATTTTTTTATTTTTATTTTCCAATTTCTTTTCTACGTACCCCAAACCAAAATTATATAATATTTCTTCTAACTCTACATACAAGTATATTCTTAACAATTCTATGTGTCTGTCATATAATTCCCTATTATATTGTTACGACGGTCTACTCGATCGTCGTAGTTACAGTGGAAACAAAATAAGTACAAGACACCAATTAAGTCACTAATCACACCTTTAATTGTTGCAGTAAAACAGTTCGTAATTAACAACACAGTATCTACAACAAATCAAATGAAAATTGTACACACGCAATAAAATGTCCCCAAATATTAAAACTCAATTGTATTACAATTATACCGTCCGAATATAAAACGCAACACTTCACTACTAACTACTTGCACGTTCACAGTAATAACCCGAACCGCTCTGTAAATATATCGCACTAATACTCTCGAACCGCACTATCCAAAATCTCGCATGGAACTGAAAACTAAGGCCGCGACGCGATGTATTTATAGTTACGCTCACACACCAGAAGCTTCCAAACTGCGTCTAACCTCTCGCGAACTACGTAATTGCTACGGCCTTGACACAGTCCGAGCGCCCGAGCGAAGCCTGGCACAGTCGAGAAAATTCTCGCAAAATGCGTCTAGTAGCACGTACACCACACGCTTACATCGAGATCTTTCTGGCACATTCGATAAACGCGTAGATTGTTCTGTGCTGTCGTAGCACTCCCCCTCCTTAAGCCTGTTCGTCCCGAACTGGCAAAGCGTCTCCGAAGTAATACTCGACCAGGCGATCTAGGTGGACGTCCTTGCGAAGGATAATTTTCCCGTTCTTCGAATTCAGTCTCGTGTGATCCGAACACCACGTTCCCAGGAATGCGAGTCTTTTGCGCAACCACTAGTTTCGCTGGAATCACTCCCGTTGCGTCATGTAGGCCTACTGATGACCGAAATACCACTGGCTGATCCAAGTCTGTTTGGTCCTCGTCAACAACCACTTGCGTAACCTCATCTTCAGCGACTTTTATCAGCTCAGGAACAAGAAAGAGTTTTGTCTCGACACCCATAGTTGGCTTTCCAATCACTTCTTTTGTCCTTATACTTATTTGTACTTCCTCTGCTAGTTCTTCCTCCATTTCCGCTGGCAACAGGGAGGGTTCCTCTTGACCAGACTTGACTTTTTCTTCGACTAATGCCACTAGCTTAATCGAATGGTTGGTAGACCCTGTCGTTTTAGCCATGGAAAGCTTTATCTCCTCTTGGCCGACACACAGGACATTCTCTCTTAAGTCCACAACGAATCCGTAGGCATTCATAATGTCCGTGCCAAGAATCACTTCATCGACAATGTCTGCAACGAGCATTTGGTGGCTAAACTCAAGAAGACCCAGGCGTACACGTACGTCTACCTTTCCTAGCACCTTGACGGGGCTTCCAGTCACAGTCTGTATTGTACAAGAGCTAATTAGAGGATGGCGGTTACAGACTAAGTCAGGGCGCACAATGGACACTGTTGCACCCGTGTCAACTGTAAATGATGTTGGTTTACCATCCGCAAATCCACTAACAATCAAGTTTCCACTGATCTTATGTAGCGTGGAAACTGTGTGCTGTTCTGGGCCTTTACTTCTCCAATTGGTGCGATCAGTCTCTTCTCTCGGTATCTTCTTCTCCCAACAGTCTACCTGTAGATGACCACGTTTTCCACAGTTGTAACATTTCGGCCTTCTGTGTTTTTCAAATCTTTGCGACTCTCTTGAACTTTTGAACTGTTTGTCCGACAACACTGTTTTTCTGCACCCATCGTAACGGTAATGTGATACAGGGATCTTCTGACTGCAACGTGATGGCACAAACCCATTAATGTAACGGGACGCTGACTTGGCAGCTTCAAACTCTAGGGCGTGAACAAGAGCTTCTGAGCTATCTCGGTGTCTTGCCATTCGTAACACTTGCTGAAGTTCACAATCTCCGATGCCATCAATAAATGTCTGCACCGTAAACCTTATTCGGAAGTCTCCTGGTGCTTCAGGATAGGCCAATCTAATCAATCTGTCGATACTTGCTTCAAATTCTTGAAGACTTTCCCCGGAATGCTGTCGCCTTGCTCTCAACTGGGTGCAGTACACATCTCGCAAATGTTTATCACCATACCGTAATTCCAGAGCTTTTATCAACTCGGCATAGGTGTTCTGGCTGTCAGATGGCACTTTCTGTAGTAGTTCTGCCGCGGGTCCTTTTAATGCAAGAACAAGTGAACAGCCTTGTCTTTTTCTGTCCAATTATTTGCGCATGCAGCAGCTTCAAATTGGCGGAGGTACGTTGCCCAGTGAGTGCTTCCGTCAAAGGTTGGAGCTTTGACATGAACTGTCCCTACTGCAGGCAAAGTGACTTTCTCTGTTAACTTATTTTCTGTGTATTTTTCTGTCTTGATCACTGGTACAGTCTGTTCAGAAATTTGTTTTGGTTGAATCTTCATGCACTGTTCAACTTCAATTTTAATTTGTTCTCTTATATTTGTCATTGAGTTTTCTACTGCAGATATTTTTGTTGACATAACTTCTTCCACAGTCAAGACAGATTTTTCTACTTTAGCTATTTTATTTGACATGGATTCTTCTACGTCAGATATTCTGGTAATCTGATTATTGAGCTCACCTCGTAATTCACCTACGTCACCACGTAGGAGACCCAATTCTGCGGTAGTATGTTCTTGCAACTGTTTCTGCATAGTTTCAAAGAGAGCTTCCGTTTTATCTTTTTGTCTTTCTTCTGTCTCTAGCATTAGTGCTTTCGGACGTTCCTCAGCCTCTTCTCTTTCCTGTCTTCGTTTCTCATCCTGTCGTTTTTCTGCTTCTTCCTGTGTCTGCCGCAGCAGTGTTTGTAAAGCTTCCTTCATCTGACTGGGATCCATGTTTACCGATTAATTACGAATCACACTCGTCTTGTACAAAGTATCCACTGTTAACCGTTCTATCCCAGTTCTGACACCACTGTTACGACGGTCTACTCGATCGTCGTAGTTACAGTGGAAACAAAATAAGTACAAGACACCAATTAAGTCACTAATCACACCTTTAATTGTTGCAGTAAAACAGTTCGTAATTAACAACACAGTATCTACAACAAATCAAATGAAAATTGTACACACGCAATAAAATGTCCCCAAATATTAAAACTCAATTGTATTACAATTATACCGTCCGAATATAAAACGCAACACTTCACTACTAACTACTTGCACGTTCACAGTAATAACCCGAACCGCTCTGTAAATATATCGCACTAATACTCTCGAACCGCACTATCCAAAATCTCGCATGGAACTGAAAACTAAGGCCGCGACGCGATGTATTTATAGTTACGCTCACACACCAGAAGCTTCCAAACTGCGTCTAATCTCTCGCGAACTACGTAATTGCTACGGCCTTGACACAGTCCGAGCGCCCGAGCGAAGCCTGGCACAGTCGAGAAAATTTTCGCAAAATGCGTCTAGTAGCACGTACACCACACGCTTACATCGAGATTTTTCTGGCACATTCGATAAACGCGTAGATTGTTCTGTGCTGTCGTAGCAATATCTATTGATTAAGCCGTAGAGTGACCTTATTTCCAGTTTTATCCACAACTTCTCGCTTTGTTCTTTTACTTTTTTGGCTACACTGTTCTTATTTTTAATTTTAACTTGAGCGTACTTTGGGATGACATTATTATCCAGACATTGTTTATTAAACCATATTTTACTTAAACCCTCTTCAATTTAACTTTTAACTTAAGATATTTAAAAACTTTACTTACCTTATTGCTGTCGTTTATTACCTCATTGTTGTTGTCCCTTACCTGTGGTCGATTGCACATCTTAACAGACGTTTAATGAAGAAATTTGTGTTAGTGGTTGAAATCACAATCAGAATGATTACTGTTGCACACCACTATATAAAAATTATTCCGATTAGCGCTTTCAAGCTTCACAGCCCATCGTCAGATCGAAATAGACAGGAAATATGTAAAAACAAACTCTTCACCCCTCTCCCCCACCCTGCTCACACACAACAAGCTATAAATTAATGACCCTTCCTCACCCCCTAAACCCTGTCCCACCATCTGTACAGTTACATATTTTTCTAGCAAATTCTTTGTGTTTCAGTGTGTGTGTGTGCATACTTTTAAACTACCCTCTTCCTCTCCACACACGTGGGTCATTCACACACCCTTATTTTAAAACAACCAATTAGTACTATGCAATATAATTCTTAATCTTATCTATCTGTCCTCTCTCATTTACTTCTTAATCATGTTATAAAATATTTCTTCATTATCAAATTTAATTTTAATATTAATTAAATTGTCTAACCCTTTTTCTCTTTCTTTCAATATTTCTAACTCCTCTCTAAGTTTCCTTTCAACTGTGTTATTTACTACTTTCTTCCAAAGGATTAACAAACTTATGGTTGTCTTCTATGAAATGTCTTGCGTATAACGAATTGGTTGTTCTATTACCTTCTCCACGTTTGTGGTCAGACAACCTGCATACGAATTTCCGTCCTGTCTCACCTAGGTACACTTTGTTGCAGTCTTTACATTTTAATTTATAAATTCCGCTTTTCTGTAATACTGGAATTTTTTCTATATTCTTATTCCTTATCTTATCAAATACCGTTTCACATTTTTTAATAGCTATATCTACTCAATATTTATTAAAACATTTTATAATTTTTCTAGTATATGAACCTATGTATGTCAATGACCCTGCATAATTCTTTTGTTCTGGTTCTATTTTAGCTTTTTGTATGTTAACCCTTTTCATAACTTTATCCACTATGTTGGTGTTATAATTATTATTCCTTACAATTCCCTTTATCGTTTTTAACTCCCTATCTTTTGACTCGGTCTCTTTTAAACACTTCTGAGCTCTGTAACAAAATGAATTGATTGCCGCCATTTTATATCTATATGGGTGGTAAGACTCTCTTGGTATAATTATATCAGAATACGACTCTTTCCTAAATATCCCAAACTGTAGTTTCTCATTATCTTTAATTTCTATGTTTAAATCTAAGTAATTTATTGTCTTACCTCCTATCTCTTCTTTAAATTGTAAGTTTTTATCCTTATTATTTACCTCATTTATAAACTCATGCACTTCTTCTATGCTTTTTATATATTTCCTATGTTTTTACATATTTCCTGTCTATTTCGATCTGACGATGGGCTGTGAAGCTTGAAAGCGCTAATCGGAATAATTTTTATATAGTGGTGTGAAACAGTGATCATTCTGATTATTATTTTATTTTTTACCAAGTACATAATTATCGTACTTACCACATAATTATGGTATACTGCTCCGGTACTCATGGTTCACTTGCTCTTATTACTTTATTTATTTATTGGGTCCAGGTTCGTTATAGGCGAGATTGCGGAAACAGTGGAGTGTGAAATAAAAACTCTATTAGTGTTTTTAGACATGAACATTACTTTTACTCAAGCCAATTTTGCATATTTTTAATACAGATTACAATGACGTTATTTCCTACAAAACAAGATGGCGTCTACAAATTACTCTTACAACGATATTTAATATTCAGTGTTTCATTCTTATTTACTTATTCATTTTGGCTTAATATCTTTTTGTCAGTCGTTATTGCAAATTTACTGATGGTAATAAAAGTACGTTCCACAAACCAATGTCTACCTTCTAGGCCGGCCTTTCACTCTACCATGCGTTCACACACACACACACACGCACACATTAGATATTATTTCATTTCTATTTCTGAGCTCGTACATATTAAAAGGTTGGATAAATTTTGGATTTTAACTTTCCTGCTTGTAGGTTCGAAGTTCTTGTAGTCCGGTTTACTTCTGCTGTTAATAATTTTGGGCCGAGGTCTCACGGTTCAACTGTTCTGTTCTCCTTTTAAGCACTGAATTTAGAATTTACATTTTCCACTTGTAATTAACTGATTTGAAAGTACTGTATTGTTGACTAATATTGAATTATTCACATTTTAGCTGATTTTTACACTTTTAATGGCCATGACGGCCAGCGGAATTGTACAACCTGTTGCCGCTTGGGCTGATGTCTTCAGAGTGGGCAGACATTGTGTCGAACTTTCGACAGATGGAGGGGATCAATTGTGATCCACGATTCGTCCACATCAGCTGACGGCATTGTTCCTCGACATTGTTGTGACGTGTGTCAATATTTGTAATATCATTTTGGTTTGTGTCGATCAGAATCACCATTGTATACGTTTTCCTTCACACGTACGCCTTTGGCCTTGAATTAAATCGTATTGATGAAACTGCGTTGTTTGTGCAGACATAGGGAAAATGGACCTAACCATTCTTTATATATATGAATACAATAAAAATATTATGTAACATCCTCAAACCCCATAATTATGACAACAGGCCCTGGTTGTCCCGTTACAACATTGAGTTGGTAGGATATGGGCAGGTAGTTAACCCACTACTGGTAAACAAGCTCCTAGCAACATAAACAAAAGAAGCGACCGTACACGCTCTTGTCTCAAATGTTCACTGTGATACTGTTCACACTGTCCGTTATTTGGAAGTTTTGAATTGGCGCTGGGACCTAGTTTTTAGTGTCCGTGTCCATTATTAAGAACGTCCGCTATTGAGAAGCAACTTGTCCATTACTTTCCTATAATTTCTGCCGGGGAACTAAAACGTGTCCGTTATAAAGAAACGTCTGCTATTCAGAGGTGTCTGTTAGGAGACGTTTCACTGTATAAGCAACAAGTTTTTGTAAGAGTGTCTGCATGTCAACTGGTAGTATTATTGAAAATAAAAGATACATAATTAACTGTCTGAATTTTTAAATTTATTAAATCTCTAAGGTATTTAAGAGCATTTTCTATTTAAATATCGGTATGGAGAACCATACGTGACTTCCATGTTCTAAGATTTATATTTAAAATACTTTTTGAAATGAACTATTTACATAGAAACTACTTCTTTCTTCAGCCTCAACCACGGTACTGTGATCACTAATGTATACCACCTCACGATAGTGCACTGAATTTTCACTGACGATGGCAGTCTATAGCACTGCCGAAACGTCTGGTTTTGTAGAAAACATTGGATCAAGCCCAAACAGACCAGGAAGGAATTTTAACAACAAACTACTTCTTTGTTGCCGATAACGTAGTACACGATATATAAATAAAAATTATCCCCTCCCCCTTCAACTATAATTTTCATTTATAGAAAATTACCCCCATCCCGTTCAACTAGCCTCTTCATTTATATATATTTCATCTATGTTTCTACAGTGGATTATTAAGATCTTATCACGATACTTTATTTATTAAAATTAAGTATTTTACTCTGTTACAACAAAAAAATGTTTCAGGTAAACTACCCTTTCCCCGTAACCGATCTTCACCAAAATCAATAGGCCTTGAGTCCTCTATAACTCAGGCACGTATGTAAAAAATTATTTGATTCTGTTTGAATTTATGGCAGTCATCGTTCGTCATAGAAAAAATTACCCTTGTTATCACATAAAATGTTGCAGGTAAACAACCGTTTCTCTTAACTGATCTTCACCAAAATCAACAGGCCTTGAGTACTCTACAATTCAGGGATGCATGCAAAACATTTGATTCTGTTTGAATGTGCGGCAGTTATCGTTCGTCATAGAAACAATTACTCTTGTTAAAACATAAAATGTGGCAGGTAAACTAGCCCTTTCCATTAACCGATCTTCACCAAAATCAATAGGCCTTCATTCCTTTACAATTCAGGAACGTACAAAAAAATATTTTATTCTGTTTGAATGTGCGGCAATTATCGTTCGTCATAGAAAAAATTACCGTTGTTAAAACATAAAATATTGCTGGTAAACTACCCCTTTCCCTTAACCGATCTTCAACAAAAACAATAGGTCTTGAGAACTCTACTATCCAGAGTAGTATGCAAAAAATTATTTGATTATGTTTGAATTTGCGGCTGTTATCGTTTGCCATAGAAAATACCCTTGTTAAAACATAAAACGTTGCAGGTAAACTACCCCTTTCCCTGAACCGATCTTCACCAAAAACAATAGGTCTTGAGTACTCTACAAATCAGGGCTGTATGCAAAACATTATTTGATTCTGTTTGAATTTGCGGCTGTCATCGTTTGCCATAGAAAAAATCTATAGACAGACAGGCAGATAGACACACAGACAGACAGACACTTTTCGAAAAATGACTTTTTTTCATGTTTTGAGGGTTATAATCAGAATCCTAGAGGAACGACAACACGTAACTTATTGGGAGTCAATGCTGCAAGTGCAAGTAAAAATGATCCTTGCTTCATGGAATTTCACTCATGTATTTTCCATCTATAATGCCACGTATAATGCTGAAAAAGAGTCCTTCTTACACATAAATATTGCACAGGTAAGAATCAACACACAATGTTTGTAGGAATCACGAGTAAAAACCACGTAATCACAAGGCTTAGTAAAAAAAGAGTCCTTCTTACACATAAATATTGCACAGGTAAGAATCAACACACAATGTTTGTAGGAATCACGAGTAAAAACCACGTAATCACAAGGCTTAGTAATTTGCATGTGCTGACTGAAAAATATAAATTACTTAATGAGTAGACGGTGACTATTGAAATAATAATACAATAATATAGTAAAATAATCAGACGTGAAGCAGTCGCGCATATTGTAGAGGGGATAAGGCGGGAACAATGTAATACACGTGAATAGAAAGGCTACAGTTGAATTTAATATTAGACTGTTCCCTGAACGACAAGTCTACGTACAAGTACGTGACAATTACGTGACAAGTTTTGATTTTGATTTCTATTTCGACACGACAAACAATTCAAATGAACGTATTGTAAGACGAAACAAACAATAGATACAACAGAGGGACCATACAAAGATTTCACCGAGTTATAAAATGTTTAATGTTTAGTACTGCAATTATTATGTAAACAGTGACTTGCATGTTGTGTCTGTTACAGTGTTTCTTCTAATCTCCTTGTCGAGTCTAGACATTAACAAACATTGTATATTTTGGAGTATATAACACTTTGTTATCAGACATGTTACGATTTAGGAAAAACTTTAGTAATATATAGTCAACATTGCACTGGCATCTTAATTTGTTTGTATAAGTAACATCAATAACAGGCTCGAATGTGAAATGACTGTGACTGGGTGTGTGTGTGTGTGTTTTAAAAACAAGCAGATGTAAATTAACCATGAATAACAGGGCAGACAACATTAATGAAAAAATTGTACTAAAACTATTTAAGTAATATACCACATAATTATTTACAAACAATTACAAATATTACGTCAATTCTTCCACACCTTATTGCCGTAATAAGTACGTCAATTTCCTTCACTGTTATCATCACTCAAATTGTCTTAACTGCTGCTATCCCATCACACTTTTTGGTCCGATCTCACATGCTCTTTTAAATTTTCAAGACGTGGTCACATTTTGATGTCCAGCGTGTGAGATAAATACACTCAAATTCCTTTTTTGCTAAGTTTATAACACTGTCTACGAAAATAAACTTTTTTTGTTTTAACATGCTTTTCCACAGTTGCCCAAATCAGTTCTAGGATTAAGAACCGGGTGATAGGGTAGAAGTCGTAAAATGGAATGTCCATAGTTTGCTGAAATAGTGATTACTTTAAAAGTTTTGTATGTTGGGTTATTATTTCAGAAGATGGAACAACAAAAAATTACATAAAAAATAGGATGCAACAGGGAAAAATCGGTATGGAGAACCATACATGACTTCCATATTCTAAGATTTATATTTAAAATCATTCTCGAAATGAAATATTACCATAGAAACTACTTCTTTCTACTTACTGCTTCAGCCTTAACCACAGTACTGTGGTCACTAACGTATACCACCTCACGTTATCGCACTCGATTTTCACTGATGATGGAAGTCGATGGCATTGCCGAAACGTCTGGTTTTGTAGAAAACATTGGACTACGGCCAAATATCCCGGGGAGGAATTTTAACAAAAACTACTTCTTTGTTGCCGATAACGTTGTACACATATATATAAAAAATATGCATAAACTTAATGGCTTGTATAAGTTAATGATTGATCTCCATTAAGTAGTGCTCAAGTTTCCAAAGTTTTCATATTATGATGTCCATAATTAAAACATCAGAGCAGGTTTGGTGTGAATGAGGGTACAGGACAAAAATTGTCAACATTTCCTATTGAGCGTTGCTTAGAGTAAAGCTACGAATCTACAGTGTATGTTTCACAGAACAAACACGCGAAAAAGAAGGAGCGCTCCGAAGTCACTCATGGACCCTCAGCATCTTGCAGAGGGTTCATTCCCTAAAGACGAAAAGTCTGTCTATGAATCTTTCCTCTGTAAACACGTGCAGTTACACTGCCCAGCGATCCACAGGAAGCAAATTGATGTCCATTTTTTCGGCTTGCACGCGTTATGTTGGTGTGGGTTTCGGCACTTTCCATTTAAAAAGCGTGCAAATGTAAGAAAATAAAAATAACGCGAATTTTGTGTGTGTGTGTGTGTCTTCCCTGCCTTTTTATTGCTGTAGTCATAATAATAAAATGGAAACGTAAACATTACATAACTGAGATATATGCTTACCTGCCACGAACGATATATTATTTTATACATGTATATTAACTCATACATAATTTACATTAAAATGAAAAAATTATAATTTTATTGCCTGGCAACAAAATTATTTTATTTTTAACAATTACCATTGTTTGAAAAAGTTTAAATGAATTTTCAAGTACTTTACTGTTGTTAAAACATAAAAGGTTGCAGGTAAACTACCCCTTCCCCTTAACCGATCTTCACCAAAATCGACAGTCCTTGAGATCTCTACAATTCAGGGATGTATGCAAAAAATTATTTGATTCTGTTTGAATTTGCGGCTGTTATCGTTTGCCATATAAAATACCCTTGTTAAAAAAACGTTGCAGGTAAACTACCCCTTTCCCTTAACCGATCTTCACCAAAAACAATAGGTCTTGAGAACTCTATAATTCAGGGCTGTATACGAAACATTATTTGATTCTGTTTGAATTTGCGGCTGTTATCGTTTGCAAAAAAAAAAATTTCCCTTGATAAAAAAAATCCGTTGCAGGTAAACTACCCCTTTCCCTCAACCGATCTTCACCAAAAACTATAGGTCGTGAGTACTCTACAAATCAGGGCTGTACGCAAAAAATTATTTGATTCTGTTTGAATTTGCGGCAGTTATCGTTTGCCATAGAAAAAAAATCTATAGACAGACGACACACACACAGACACTTTTCGAAAAACGACTTTTTTTCATGTTTTGAGTGTAGTACAATCAGAATCTGCAATAATCTCGAACACGATTTTTTGTGCCATCACCATACTTCCATTTCCTTAAGGAATATGGAAGTAAAAATCTACAGATAGACAGACAGACACATAGGCAGATAGACACACAGACAGACAGACACTTTTCGAAAAATGACTTTTTTTCATGTTTTGAGGGTTATAATCAGAATCTGCAATAATCCGACCACAATTTTTTTTGTCATCACCATACTTCCATTTCCTTATGGAACATGGAAGTAAAAATCAGAAACCGTATCTATCGTTTAGAAATTTTTAAGTTTTTTTTTCACACTGAACAGGTAAGTGATTTGCGAACGGTTTTAGCAAACCTGACGTTGCGAACGGTTTTAGCAAACCTGACGTGCTCTAGCTGAATTCTGACTTTTGCTTCAACGGTAAATTTCCTTTCTTTAATCTCGTCTGTCTTTCTCTTTTGTCAACATTCTTGTTCTGACATTAGAGTATTTAAGGGTTAGGATGTATTTCAGTTTTATTTATTACTTTTCTTATTACTCTTGACCAGTGGTACAAAGCACTTCTGGTATCATTAAGCATCCATGTACCCCCTGTGATGATGAAGGTTGAGATTCGTACATGCAGTGGCGGCCCGTGCTTAGGTTGCACAACCCCCATTAAATCCCGAATTGTATTTTAAATTATAAAATTATGAATAAGACAATAAGTAATAATAGTGTTTTCAAGCTAAATCATTGTAATTAATCATTTGCCGATTGAAAAGCACGGAGCAGTTACTAAAAACCATACACACTTACCGCAGTGTACATGGTAAGTGTGCACAAACTGTGATGCGCTTTGTATATGGGAAAATACAATGGAGTAGTGCTCTGGCTGGCTAAACTCGGTTGTTCCTATTGCAGCAGTATAGGCTCGCTTGGTGTGATTAGGGACTGCAAACCCCGGTTGTACCTCACGGCGCCACCAGTCTAATTCGTTTGCTGAGAACGAAGGTAGCCGAAGTTGTCCGAGCGGTTTCACAATCGTCAGTCTGCAGACTCAAGTGTAAATAACACGTGGTGCGCCGGGTTGGAAGTTCGTTGTTAGTGTCAGTTAAGTGTCAGTCCAGTTCATCGTTAAATGTAAATAATAGTACATATAAAGAATTAAGGTGTCATAGTGCAAGATATTTATTATATTCAACTGGTAGGACCCAATTTATTCTGTTGTAAACTTAACAAAAACACTGTTCAGTTTATGTCCTATTAAAGAAAAAATTGAAAATAAAGAGAGTAGGTAGGCCTACACCAGACCTTTCAAATTTTAATCAAAGTGTAAAATCAGGTAACAGAATATTTAATCGTAAATTTAAAAAAGATTCATACAATAAATAATATTCGTGGTTATGTGGGTGTGACACTAAAATTGCATTATTTTGCTTTCCTTGTGTATTGTTTGGAGGCGAGGAGACTTGGACATTTTCTATTCAGAGAATAAAACAATTTAAGGTATTAAATAAGGTATATTTAAGGTAATCCAACCCAACTGCAACCCCCAAAATTTTCAACCACCAGCCGCCACTGCGTACATGTGTATTAAAGAACCAATTTGGTAATGTCCTAAGATCTTCAGGTGGTTGTGAGTGTCCTGCCAAGAGAGAGGCGTTCCTCATCTCTTTGGATGTACTTGCGGATGTTGGTTTCTGATAGGGGCTGGCCACTACTGCCTAAAGAATAAGGACCCTCTGCTTGTGTAAGAACATCATGTGTTAGTGATGTCACACGGAAAGGTGGTTTTGTTGCTATTGCCTCAGTGTTCTCATTGCTGCCTGGCTTCATAAACCTAAGAACTTGTGTTTGTGGTGTTTATTATAGAACTGCATTTATTAATAGTGATTTTTGTACATATGTGTTTGTGTAGTTGAATAGAATTAGCAGTGTTGAGTGGGAGTAGTTTTTAGTTTAGTTTGTGGGGTCTTTCAAAATTTACTGTGACTTAGGTTTTCAATAATGTCCATTAAGTGTTGTGTGCCTGGCTATGAAAGCTGCTGTACTAGTGACTATAAAGTGGACATTTTCTCATTTTGACTGACATTATTCTGGTGAAAAAGTGGATTTCTGTCAAATCTGTCTGTCAAAACAATTTTTTCCCACAAAACACAGTTTTGTAAAACTCATTTCTGAAAGGAAGATGTTATTAGATTTATAAGTGAATAAGACAGTAAAAGTTGCAAGACTGCAAGGTTAGATTATCCTCAGTTGAATGCAATCGTAATATCTTGCAATTGTCCTAAATGCCGTAGTTATTTATGTAATTTGGCCCCAAGCCACAAAGGCCAACAAGATAAACTTGCTATTTGGATCATGAACAGTTGGAAACAATTGTTGATAAATACATGAATTTGAAGATATCCAAAAGTTACAATCTTATAGTAACTATAATGAATGTCTCCACTGTCTTTAGATTGTATCAGCTTCCAGTTGGTAGTTTGCTATAAAAGATAACAACCAGAATACAGTTATATTCAAATTTAAAATATAGTCCATGATTAGTTACAACATATTCAGTTGTTATAAATTAAATTCTTGGATTCCGTTGCCTGAGATGTCTTCAAGTTTTAATAATGATATGAGTATACCTTTCGAACATTAAACACCAATATTTTAGATGAAAATTTAAAAAAATTGTGGACCTATGTTGAAGCTCACAACAAGTGAAAGCTGGCTAAGGAAAACGCAAATTTTTTTAAATTTTAATCTAAAGTAGTAGTATTCCATGTTATAAAAGTGTATACAAATCATTATAAAATCAGATTTAAAAGTTTCATCATTAAGAAATTAAATCATTAAAACTGCAAATAAGAAATTCGTCTTTCTGTTGATGAGTAGCTAATACATTTACTTCCAACAAAATTTCAGACATAAAATGGTTGTTTGAGAAAATGGACCCTTTAAACTATAAAACTCAAGACTTATAAGATTTGTTAGTTATCAGCCTATATTGAATCATGTTTCAGAACTCATGGATGCAATTGTTCCTGAAGAAAACCCAATTGTTTTAAACAAACAATTGAAGTAGCATGTTAGTTCTAATTAATGGTACAGATAATCAGCTAATAGAATTTTAATGTCATGTATTTTGTACACTGAAATTCCACATGCAGATAAGTTTTAAGATAATCAGGTTAATATTTCCTCATCCAGAAACAATCATAGGCATCTGGAGCAGATTACTAACTGATCCCACAATAGAAGATAAGCAAGTTTTTCAGAGGTATGCTAAAAATATTAATAAATATGTCAGTACTGAAGATATGCACATGAAATTGTTGGTGAATGAAATTCATATTCGACCATACATGAAGTATAAAGGAGGAAATTTGGTTGAGAAGTCTTGCAATAGTAGAGACTTTACAACATCTGCGTATGTTTTTATGATAATCAATTTCAAACCTAATTTTAAAGAGATTATACCAGTGTTGGTATAATCCAGTGGTTTCCAACTTTTCTGAACCCGCGTACTACTTTGGTCTTCTGTGTTCATTTCAAGTACCATCGGAAGGTTACTCGAATCTTTTAAGCTTAAAGAAAGGTTATTGGGGTTTCCTCAATAAAGCACTTGATACAGCATTAATAGTATACCTTATTATTCGTAGCTAGGCGTATGTATAATTATTTAAATCTAATACATAAAATTTACAGAACAAGAACTAATTTTTAAAATTAATTTCAGGTTGGTTCTATGCTAAAATAAAGTATTTAGCAATGCAAAGTGTTAGGTTGTGTTTTTATAAGAGTAATAATTTTAAATCATGTCTGATGAAAATTTATTGTTGTTCTGAACATAAATTATTTATTTATTTATTTATTTTAAGTTATTAAATAACTTTTAATAACTACATATATTCTAATCTGTATTTAGCTATAATAGATTTTACTATGCTATATGTTGACAGGTATATGCATAAACGTTTTCTGTATTAATTCTAATATTTAAGTGTTGATTACTGCTTTTATAATTAATTACAAATACCATTACCTTATGAATAATTTAAATTGTAATATTGTATAAATTAAGTTCTGTGATATTATAATTTTCTCATTGTCTTTAAAGAAAACATCTGATGATGTAAAACAAACTATCTCAACTCCTTCACATATACAAGGATACACACATATGCATGCACACACACTTACACTCACATACACAAACATGTTTTCTGTTGTGTTTGACATTTCTTTTGTATTCATATACAGGTTCTGATGATGACAATAAACATTTGTCGAAACATTGACACAAATAAGTTAAAATTTGTGTTATATTTTTTGATCGATCCTCACAAACCCTTCATCCAAAAAATTCATTGATTGACGGTCACTACAAATTTAAGGATTTTATTTAAGTAAATACTTTTTTCCTAGTGGTCTTCTTGCGTACCACCAGTTGCGAACCAATGGTATAATCCATGATTTATTTACATAATCATATGGAATTAATTATAAGTTTAGAAGAGATAAGTTATAAAATATTTTGCATTATTAATAATGGATCGACTAATAGTAGGACTATGAGGAATTTTTCAAAGGGTAAAATGATCAGTTGTTTGCCCACATCCTGTTGATAACAGGTCTCTACTTTACATGTTTCACTCTGTACGTCTTTTGAAATACATACGAAACAAGTTGCTGAATTCAAAACCCCAACAGATATTGACATTCCCAGATATTAATAATGATGGTATTATAAGGACAATAAGATTTCAGGCAGTATGGAATCTTCATGAATTGGAACATGACAGAATTGAAGTTTAGCTTTTCTTTAAATTTTAAACCTTTGTTGTTTAATGTTAAAAGTTAAATTTGTTTAAATCTTTCCATCAAAGATTAAAAAACAAAATATAAAATTAGCACCCAAAATATTTAATTTTTATTGTTATTGAAGGGTTAAAACATTTTGGCTCTAACATAACTGGTTCTGAAGGTAGAGCTTTATTTCAGTTATTTTAAGGTGATAGAAGATAATCAATGTAAAGATTCCCTTGAAAGGAAAACGCTTAGTTAATCTGTTGTAGTAGGGAAAACTGATGACCCAAAACAAACTTTTATACATGATATTTTGAGTTGGCTTGATGCATGGATGCATGGTGATAGGCAGTTAAATTGCACCATTGCACAACAACCAGTTTTTTCAATCATGAATACCAGGGGTGCCCATCCCCCCCAAACCCAACCACCTTCCCCCCCTATAACAATCTAACCAGGAGTTTCACTTACAAGCATACTCTTCCAGGGGTCCGGGGGCCCTCCCCCAGAAAATTGTTGAAAAATAACTCCTCTAAATAGTTTTTAATGCTCCTCTGGCCCTTAAATCTTAAGAAAACACAGTGCTCATTTTTATGAACAAATTTTAAAATTTAGCTAAAAATAGCATATATATATATATATATATATCAATAAAAGCTGAACAATTTATTTTGTGTGAAAACTTCTTAAAAAAAACTTTTAATTATTGTGTACATGTAAATTGTTTAGGTTTTCATTTTATAATCATAAAATTATATTTTCTTATTCCAATAGCAGGTTTCAAAAGAGGCCTTCAATAAATTAGAAAAGTAAATATTATACTGAACTACTGAACTGCTACAAGCACATAGCTGAATCCTGGATCTTTCAACCAGGCTGTCTATTACAGGCACCTGCAATAACTAATTTTATATCTTAACCTGTCTATGAATTGAGAAAACAATAGGATGTAAGTGTAAATAAACGAATAAACCAAACATTTAAAATAAAGCTTTACCTTTAATGAAGATAGATCAGTTTATATTATAGTATTTTATTTTGTAAAGCACTAAGACTTAGAATGGTAGGCTACTGGCATGATATGGCAAGATCATTCTTCTGCCCCCTATCCTTCATAGCCTTTGTAGAGCAGTAGTTTTTTTCTGTTTTCACTTGATAGAGCAAACTTGTCTATGATATCACTGTTGGAAACTGATTTTAAGATGTCTTTTTCGGATGAAAGGACCAGCATGTCAGAGAGCCAGATAGTCTATCTCCCATACTGCTTCTCAGTCTATTTTTAACAAGCTTTAGTTTGCTCATGATTCTCTCAGCTGAGCAGCTTGTTGCTGGCAGAGCCAGAATTATCTGACATAGCATTGTTAAATATGGAAAGCCAGAGATGTTTAATAAACACCTATAGGGTCTGATAAAACCTTTCTTGATCCATTGATCCAGATATCGTTGTTTGGCGTTGGCCATCTTAGAGTTCTTACTAAGGCCATTAGATTTTTCTTCAGAAGAATCTTGTGAATCTTGTGTGTCACCTTCTTCTTTGCTTTGACTTAGTCTCTCGTCATTTACATCATTTGAACTTAGCACATCTGCTAGATCAGTGTTTGCATAACTTACTTTATATAACTGGCTAAAGACATTAACCTCTTCACAAAGTTCTTCAGCATCTAGTCCATAATATTCACACAAGTCACTGACAAGAATTGGGTTTAGGGTACAGTCCATGTTTTCACCATTTTTTAGTAACTTTTCATGGGAAAAATATGTCATTTGTTGATTTGTTGTACAATATTTAGAGAGCTTTCAGGAAAGCGATCCTGTAGCTGTAAATTCAGGGAGTCAAGTAGTTTAAAGAAGACTTCTGTTCGCATTTTTGCCATTGGATCTGTAGGGGTTTCATCGATGGCAAGTTCGTCCATGAACCTTTTCCTTTTGCGTATTCTCCTGTTTAAAGTTTGCTGGAGATTATGTTCAACTGCAAAGCTATTGATGCGATCCATCATTTTGCTCCATCCTTCGTCGTTTCTCAAGGTTTCCAATTTTGAAATGGTATCAGAAACCACAGTTGGAACAATCCCATAGTCAATGTTTTTAGACTGTAAACAAACAGTCACTGGCGAAAGAACTTTGAAAAGTTCTGAAGCAATGTGCATGGTTGCAACAGTGTCATAATCGGACACTGCTTTTAGAAGTCCTTTTGCTGATGTTCTTGAATCTGTTTTAGATTGAGTGTCATCAGATATGTCTTCTAAAGCTTCTCTTAGCACATCATAGCAAGATATAACTGTGCTAACAGCATCACTTTTGCTGGACCATCTAGTCGTGTTGACTCTTTTCAGACACTTTCTTCTAGCATGACAGTGACATGGGCCTTTTTGTAACTTCTCAACGAAAGTGTGGTGTCTTTTGTGGCCAGACATGAATACATAAAGCTCTTGAAGAATTGAGAACATGTCCCTTATTTGAGGACACATTTCCATTGACTGCTCAACAACCAAGGCAAACCTATGGGAACAACACCAAATATAGAAAGCTTTGGGGCATTCTCTGAGGACAAATGATTTAACTCCATTATATCGACCATGCATGTTTCCCGCACCATCCATACTCTGACCAACCATACCACTCTTATTAATTCCAATTGCCTGTAGAGTATTCAACAGCTCAGATGACAAGTATTCACCAGTTGTGTCTCCGCTGGTAAACACCTTAACAAGCCGCTCTTCTGCTTTCACGTTCCCTTTGATTTCTCCATATCCATCTCTGTGCTCAGCATATCGAACTAGAACGGTTGTACATTCCTTCTTACTGACATCTTGTGCGGAGTCAAGAATTATGGAGTACGTATTGGTTTCATTAACTCGTTCCACGATTTTTGAAACAACAATTCCATTCATGACATTTATTAAATCAAATATGTTCCTGTAACTCGGCAAATTAGAACCAAGTTTGGTTTTTTTCTCTTTTGATTTCTCAAGCTTCTCCAAATAAACTCTTGCGTCCGGATTATACTTAGCAAGCAATCTAAATAAGTTTACAAGTTTTCCATTCAGAAAGTCTTTATTTCTAAAAGCCAACATCTCCTCCGTTAGATAACGGCAGCAGTCTATAATAACTGATAGAACTTCACGGTGGTGACTTACCAATTTGTCGCTTTGCTCGGTCAAATCTTTGTCAATTCTTCTTTTGGATATCCATTGCAGTCTTGCGATTTGAGAAGATACATGGTTTTTTGATTTCTCATGGAGTTCAACGTCTCGGTCTCCACTGTGGTCCGTCCAACCCCTATATCCTGTAGTGCCCCAAACTGTTCTTTCTGATGGCAAAGCAAAGATCAAACAGTGCAAGCAAAATACAGCATCACTATGTTTACTGTAAACAAGCCATTTCCTTTCTTTTGTAGTTCCATTAGGCAAAAGAGTTTTTTTTTACTTTCGGATTGAATTTCCTACCAAAGGTAGTAGGAAAATTGATCATATTTAAATTTTGGGACTCCAATTTTAGAGCTTCATTAATTAGTTCTGCAGAAAGTTTTTTGTTAGCATAAAAAGCTGGATCTGTCGAATCACTTGAGAAAGATGAAGTTTCCATTAAAAGAGTAGGTTCAGACATGTTGTCTTCTTTGTTTTGATCAATGAGACGTTCTTCTGGTGGTATTGGCACTGGCAGGTCAGGTTCATTGGACGGCGTGGTCAGTTCCATTTCTTCTGTATCGGGACAAAGCATTACAGACGTAAATTCAGTACGGACTCTTCTTTTGTTGTCAAAAGTTAGCTTGACTTCCACGTTGCGGTCTTGACCAGTGCTTGAATTTGAAACAGATGTTACAGAAGTTTTAATGTCTTCTGCCTCAGTTACCGGCAATCTATAAAGAGAAAAAACACCCCTGCTATAAACTTTTGTACTATAATGTTCTAGTGATATTGTACAGAAGTGGTTAAAATGAAAAATGGTTGTGGTTTTAGATAAGTAAAATCTCTATAAATTTTTAACAAAAGAAATCCTAGTTAATTAGGGGGTTGTAACTTTAAAGTAATTGTTTTTATTTTTGAGTCTGAATATTTCTGTTGAGTTGGCATTCCTGCTTTGTGCTACACTTTTATATTACAACACCATTTATAGTCTACTTTTATTGAAGTTTTGCCAATAGTATGTTCGTAAATGTTCATATGTACGTTGTAATATTATGTTACAAATATAAAAATAAAAATATAAATTAAATAATCGTGTTGATACGTACTGATATTTTGTTTATCACTGGATCAGTCTGACTCCTTAAAGTCCCACTGGTGAGGCTAGTCAAAGGGTAATATAAATTCAAGTGTAATAATAAACAAGATATAAAGATATTGATGATAAGAATATGTTATAACTAAGTGTGTTGGATTGATAAATAACAAATATATCAAACTTTAAAAATTTTGCAAATATTTTTTCTTGTGCTTGTATCGAATTTGACTGAATAATTTAATTTAATTAATTGATAATTAATTAATTATTTGAGTTTGTAATTTCCTCCTATATCTATTCTCTCAATGTGAATTATGTTTTTGCTTAATAAAAAATAATAATAACATTAATAGTAGAAATAAAAACAATGCTGGTAACTGAATACTGATTTGCGTTTATTCATTCAAAATTGTGCGCCAGTCAAACTGCGCATGTCCCAGGCACTGGCTAATATTCGCCACAGTCGGCAGTGAGAAAGATTAACAAATATATTTTTTACAAGTTTAAATTTATGGTTCTTTTAACGAGTCGAAATGGTCAGAGGGCAAGGAACAAGATACATTTAACATGTATTCTTAAACTAAATGTTAATATCTGAAATAGAACAGAATTATTATTACAATTGTCAATTAGAAAGAAATTATTTAAAATTCGAACCAAGTCGAAGAAATGACGTCACTCTGCTCCAGGCAGCACTGGTCGATCGTCTGTATAGAAATTCAGCAATGGCCGCCGTCTGCTCGATTTTATTTTCTATGACGCCGTTGGAATTGAAGATCTTCTCCCACAGAAATAAAACGATGTTCCCTTTTCCTGCGAAGTGGTGTTGTTCCAAAATATAGTGTTGAATGTCCCCTCGTCGTCTGCGATGTCGAATTCTGGATGGATCTCTTGTGTAGTGTGATGTTCAAATATGTGTGTTGGTTCTTTGTGAATTCGTTCCCAAAAATTGTTTCAAAATGGCTGTCGATTTTTGGCGTTAAGTTTTATGGTGTTATTCTGTGTTTTTGGAAACTTGTGAAGTGTTAGACATAGATAAATAATGTTATTTCACTTGTTAGTTCATCTCCGTTACACGCCACATAACCACACTTGGTTTTAATATAAATTATTTGGTTTTCAAAACTCCACTAATACATTTTTTAACTGTTCAGCTTTGCGATTAACAATAGACTAAACGACGCAACGTCGTCGTTTTAGGGCAATTTGTGGTATGTCTTTTTCCTCTTCATATTGTTTAATTATAAAATATCTGTCTAAGACTTGTTTCACTATCTAACTATACATAACAAGTTTTCTTATTTTTTACTGTATTTCCAATATTTCTTAATTTTACATGAATCTAACTATTCAGTAATATTGATTATTTAATTTTACATCTTTTGATATATAGCTGGGTTTGTTTCAAACTCATTTAAGCCCAAAAATTACAATTTTACATAATAATTGTATTCCCCATATTTTGTACAAATTAAGTGTTTTAAAGGTTTTTATTTGTTTTTTCGGTATAATATTTCCATGGAATACACCTAATAACTCCGTAATTACTTTGTTGTTAATAATTTGGTTATTAAAACATTTCAATATTGATTAATTTGCTGTTTAGTCTGATTTGATTACTATCATAAGCCTATTTTTGACTGTTTCCAAAAGAAGTTAGTTTTCTTTCTTTTGTCATTCTATTTGCTATTAACTGTATCTGTATTAATTATATTTTCAATTTCTGTATTGTATGTATTGAATTCTATTCCTATTACATAGATTAATTCTTTGATAGATAGTTTTTTTGGTTTATAGGCCATTCTGTGTTTTGTCTTGGTGGGTCTGTTTGTACATTATACATGGTTTACTGATTTGAATAAAACTATTACATTTTTATGCCCTACTTGCCTCTCTGACTTACACAATGGAAAATTAAATGACATGATTTTAATTACAATAGAATATCTTGTATCTACTAAACTTTCTTTATACTAATAACATCATTGAACCATAACATGAACATCTTATGCCTAATTTTAACAAAAACATCTCATTGTTGGTTTTCACCAATTGACATATCATACAGGTTTTAAGGTAGTTTCTAGTTTTTCTATTGATACTTTTTATGTGACAATTTTCTTCTATTGCCTTGATCACCTTCATGGCTCCCATGTGACCGTATCGTAGGTGATAGTCCAGGATGATATCCTTTTCGATTGTAGTAGGGATCATGACCTTCCAAACGTCTTCGTCAAGGGATGTCTTGATGAATAAAATCCCATTATGTATACAATAAAATTTGTTTATTGTGTCATCTTGGTTGGAGAGACGAAGTTTAATAGAGTTTAATTTCGGATCGGACTGCTGGTGTTTGGTGATGTCCTGCACTATCTTCTCTAAATCAGATCTGTCCTTAATAATGTTATAGATTTTTAAAATGCTCTCCTTTTCGGCTTCGAATGTTTGTTCTTCTAGATTCACTCTTGACAATACGTCGGCTACTACATTTTTACTTCCAGGAACATACTCCCACTGTATATCGTATTCCTGTAGGGCGAGTACCCATCTGGTCAATCTACCATGGCTTAATTTGCATCTTCTTAGAAATGATATTGACTTGTGATCTGTTCGGACGGTCACCGGATATCCGAGGATATACGTCCGAAACTTCCCGCAGGCAAAGACTACACTTAGCAGTTCTTTTTCCGTCACATTATAGTTCTTCTCGCACTGGTTAAGAGTTCTGCTAGCAAAGCTCACTACTAGATGGTTTCCACTTTCATCTTCTTGGTGCAGTGTTGAACCCAAGCTAATATTACTAGCGTCACAGTTTAGAAAGAAGGGTCGGTTAAAATCTGGATGGTTGAGCATTACTGCATCTAAGAATTTCTCTTTAATTGATTTGAAGGTCTCGTCTTGTTCTTGACCCCATCGCCATTTATTCTTGGACGACAACTGGTACTGAAACTGGGCTGTTAGTTCGGAATAATTATTCTGGAACTTCCTATAATAGTTACATAGGCCCAAAAATGATTGTAGTTGCCTTCTGTTTTTTGGTGTAGGGAATCGTTGTATGGCATCTACCTTTTCTGTTGATGGTGTTATTCCTTGACTGTTTAGCTGGAAACCCAGGAATTGAACTTCTTTAGCTATAAGCTTGGACTTGTCCAGTTTAAGGGTGACATTATTTTCAGCAAGCTTCTTCAAAACATACTCCACACGATAACAGTGTTCCTCCCAGCTGGTTGATGTTATTAGGAGATCATCAACATAGACAGTTGTGAATTGGAGCGCTTCTGGTCCTAGTATATGATCCATACAGGCGACAAAAACAGCTACTGAATTAACCAACCCGAAGGGCAATCTCTTAAACTGATAATTGCGCCCTTCGAAGATGAACGCCATGTATTGCCGGCTTGCTGGGTGCAACTCCACTTGCCAATAGCCGCATACCGTATCCCAAGTGGTAATGAATCGTGTTCCGTGGAACCTCTTCAAAATTTCATCAATTTCGCCAGGTGAGGTACGATCGTTTATTATCATCTTATTTATCTCCCGAGCGTCAAGGCAAAGTCTTACCTTCCCATTTTTCTTTTGTATGGCCACAATTGGGCTTGTGTATGGCGATTGACTGCTCTCGATGATATCTCTACGGATCATATTCTGGATCTCTGATCGTACGGCTTCTTTCAAAGATTGTGCTATTGGGTATGACTTTCGGTTGAATTCTACCGGTTCTCTGAATCGTATTGAACATTGGTAGTTCCGGATCTTTCCAGGTTCGTCAGAAAATACAGCTCGATATTTCTCATATATTTCTACTAACTGATTCAGCTGGTTTTCCGTTAATTGCTCGTTCGCATTGTGGCACTGGAAGTTACGTATCTCTTGGATCTTTTGTTTCCATAGGTCTTCCTCCGAATCTTGATGTACTGGCTTGTTGTTTGTTGAGTGGTTAGATAGGTAATTCACCTTATTTTGGTGGTCAAGAAGTTGTCTGGAGTCTAAAGTCTTGTTATCAGTTAAATTGGCTATCCAGGTTGAACCTTCAGCAAAGAGCGATACCTTTCCTCGGCACAAGTCGATAATTGCTGAGTTTCGGCGCAATATGTCGCATCCTATCATGATGTTGAAAGGTAATCCGGCTGCAACAAGAAATATCATATCCACACTAATGCCCTGACTTTTGACATTGAGGGATACCTGCTTTCTTATGGTCTTGTTCTGTCGGCCGGTAGCTCCTACAAGTACAATGTTATTAATAGGTAGTACCGGTAAGTTTTTGTGGCATTCCTGCTGTATCCGGTCCAATTCATTTCGATTTATTATGGAGACATTGGCTCCAGTGTCTATCATTATAGGAACAGAAATACCTTCAATTTCTGCGATTATGTATATTATTTCATTATCATTATTTTTAATATTAAGCTCACTTTCTTCTAATAGGTCCTTACGGATATCCTTTAAATAATTGCTGTATATTATGGTAAAATTTTTTCTGTTTTTCTTCACAGTCATACCTACTTGATTAAACCCAGCAGATTGGAGCAGTAAAGGGTTATTGGATTTTATTACTGCCTCCGTTCGTTTAAATGTTCCGCTTCATTACGGGTCAGGCCGTTGGAAGCGTCAGCTGGAAGTCCTGAGGCTGTTTCGTTTGGTTCTGCTCGATCGTCTGGTTGGGCTTCTGTTACAGGTAGTCTTCGCTGATTATCCAGGCTGGAACTACGTCTGGGCTCGTACTCTCTGTACCGATTACTTCCCTGGCTCCCTTGGAAAGTCTCGTACTCGTAGTATCGGCTCCTTCGTTGAGGCTGGTACCTCCTGTGTCCACTGCCTTCTGCTCGGATGTAGTTAACATTAGGTCGATATGCCCTGTAATTGTGGTTACCTCCACTTGGGTAATTTCGGTTATAATTACCATGATAATTATTATTATTAGAAAGGTTGGGGTTCCTCTGACCATTTTGAACATAGTTACTATTATGATTATAATAACCGTTGTTATTTTGGGGACGGCTATTATTATTATTATTATTATTATTGTTGTGGTTGTTGTTACTATTATTTATGCGAGGAATATTACTATTATTATTATTGTTGTTAAAACGGGGCAAATTATTGTTATTTCTGGGGTTATAATTATACTCGGCATTATTCCGATTTGTGGGATTATAATTATTATTATTACCCACATTCTGCCGATTATTATTACTATTCAAATTATTGTTGTTATTCCTTGGTTCCGGCTTTTCATACCTCCTGCGACTTTGACGGTAATAGTCTTCGTGCTTGTACATCTCTAAAAGCTCGGTCATGGCTTGCACCGTTTTTATTTGACTGTTTCGTCTGGCTCTGATAATATCCTCCTCGTAGTGGTATGAGAGTTTGCTGACCAGGCATTCTTCCGGTATTCGGGGCTCTAGATGTTTGGCCACGCACACCTTTCCCAAAAAGTACGCCGTTAAGGTTTGGTTTCCATATGGGTTGTACTTCCCATGACATATCCCGTCTCTGGCGATATTTTGCGTTGATTCCGACCAATATTTGGCTTTGAATAGCCTTCTGAATTGTTGATAGTCGGTTACCTCGTCTCTTATTGCCATCCACCAATTGTCTGCTATTTCCTTGAACGATTCGTCCAGCACCTCTTTGTTCTCCCTCCAGCGATTACCTCTGTGTTTGGCAAAGTATTCCTCGATTCTTGCTAGGAATTCCATGGGTTTATTTTTATAAAACCTGAAGTTAATCCCTTCACGATTTTCACTGTTGGGACAACTGGTAATGGTTGTCGGTCGACTATGGAATAGGTCTATATCTGTCTGGTTCTGTCGTACCTGACTGTTGATACTGGTCACAGCAGCTTCAATGCCGTCACATTTTTCTGTGAATCGGTCCTGCACTCGCTCCCAGTCTTCCCGTGTTTCCTTTAGTTTTTCCTCCAACGTCTTCCTAGTCGTTTCTTCAATGGTGTTAACCTTCGTATTTATTTCTGTCCTGATACTCCGTACTTCTTGTTCGGTTTGACTCCATTTTTCGTCAGCTCTGGTAACCCTTTGTTCGATTACCGTTATTTCCTCTTCTACTTTCTTGCTGATTGTCTCGTTGTTTTCAGCTATTTTCTGGCTCAATTCTTCCTTCAATATTTCCATTCTTCCGTCTAACCGGTTCATGTTTTCTTGGTTCGTCTCCTTCAATTCTTCTCTCAATTGCTGACTATTATTCTCCATCTTTTTATTGGTTTCTTCCAGTTTCTGGCTTATCTGGGTCAATTCCTCCTTCGATTGTTTATTATCCGTTTTTATTTCCTCCATTTTCTCCTCCATCTTCTGGATATTTTCCTCCATCTTCTCCTCGATCTTCTTAATATTTTCCTCCATTAATAATTTATTTTCGTTTTTTATTTCGTCCACCTTCTCCTCCATCTTCTTACTATTCTCCTCCATCTTCTCCTCCATCTTCTTACTATTCTCCTCCATCTTCTCCTCCATCTTCTTACTATTTTCTTCGATTTTCTTGTTGGTATCTCCGATTTTATTACCCAACTCTTCTTTCAATTGTTGGTTATCGTTCTCCAGCTTCTTACTATTTTCTTCCATCTTCTCCTTTAATTCTTCCTTCGTCGTTTTAAATTCTCTGAGTAACATCTCCATCATTTGATCAAATTTTGCATCTTCCTTTGCGGTGGATTTCTCCGGCTGTTCCTTCTGTGGTGCAGGCTTATTTGGTTCTGCTGGCGGTAACATTAACTCCACATCTTCCACTGGTGTCGCTTCTTTATCCTCCATGTTTATCTCCTGCTCGGCCTCCATAGCCCTTTTTCTTGATGTAGCTCTCCTGTGCATCTCGCTCCCTCTTCCGACCTGTTGACCGTTGCCAAGCTAAAAATAGGAAATTGGACAATCGTCCTTATTTTACAACACTATTACCTCCTATTTAAAGCCCCTTAAGTTGGACGCCAATTTGTAATATAAATTACAAATATTACAAATAAAAATAAAAATTGAATAATTGATATATATAGAGATATATTGTGTGTGTCTTTGGTGATAACAAAGGTATTGTGCTCTTCCTTTAGCCCCACTAGTTGGGCAAGCCAATTTGTAATATTATTTTACAAATATAAAAATAAAAATATAAATTAAATAATCGTGTTGATACGTACTGATATTTTGTTTATCACTGGATCAGTCTGACTCCTTAAAGTCCCACTGGTTAGGCTAGTCAAAGGGTAATATAAATTCAAGTGTAATAATAAACAAGATATAAAGATATTGATGATAAGAATATGTTATAACTAAGTGTGTTGGATTGATAAATAACAAATATATCAAACTTTAAAAATTTTGCAAATATTTTTTCTTGTGCTTGTATCGAATTTGACTGAATAATTTAATTTAATTAATTGATAATTAATTAATTATTTGAGTTTGTAATTTCCTCCTATATCTATTCTCTCAATGTGAATTATGTTTTTGCTTAATAAAAAATAATAATAACATTAATAGTAGAAATAAAAACAATGCTGGTAACTGAATACTGATTTGCGTTTATTCATTCAAAATTGTGCGCCAGTCAAACTGCGCATGTCCCAGGCACTGGCTAATATTCGCCACAGTCGGCAGTGAGAAAGATTAACAAATATATTTTTTACAAGTTTAAATTTATGGTTCTTTTAACGAGTCGAAATGGTCAGAGGGCAAGGAACAAGATACATTTAACATGTATTCTTAAACTAAATGTTAATATCTGAAATAGAACAGAATTATTATTACAATTGTCAATTAGAAAGAAATTATTTAAAATTCGAACCAAGTCGAAGAAATGACGTCACTCTGCTCCAGGCAGCACTGGTCGATCGTCTGTATAGAAATTCAGCAATGGCCGCCGTCTGCTCGATTTTATTTTCTATGACGCCGTTGGAATTGAAGATCTTCTCCCACAGAAATAAAACGATGTTCCCTTTTCCTGCGAAGTGGTGTTGTTCCAAAATATAGTGTTGAATGTCCCCTCGTCGTCTGCGATGTCGAATTCTGGATGGATCTCTTGTGTAGTGTGATGTTCAAATATGTGTGTTGGTTCTTTGTGAATTCGTTCCCAAAAATTGTTTCAAAATGGCTGTCGATTTTTGGCGTTAAGTTTTATGGTGTTATTCTGTGTTTTTGGAAACTTGTGAAGTGTTAGACATAGATAAATAATGTTATTTCACTTGTTAGTTCATCTCCGTTACACGCCACATAACCACACTTGGTTTTAATATAAATTATTTGGTTTTCAAAACTCCACTAATACATTTTTTAACTGTTCAGCTTTGCGATTAACAATAGACTAAACGACGCAACGTCGTCGTTTTAGGGCAATTTGTGGTATGTCTTTTTCCTCTTCATATTGTTTAATTATAAAATATCTGTCTAAGACTTGTTTCACTATCTAACTATACATAACAAGTTTTCTTATTTTTTACTGTATTTCCAATATTTCTTAATTTTACATGAATCTAACTATTCAGTAATATTGATTATTTAATTTTACATCTTTTGATATATAGCTGGGTTTGTTTCAAACTCATTTAAGCCCAAAAATTACAATTTTACATAATAATTGTATTCCCCATATTTTGTACAAATTAAGTGTTTTAAAGGTTTTTATTTGTTTTTTCGGTATAATATTTCCATGGAATACACCTAATAACTCCGTAATTACTTTGTTGTTAATAATTTGGTTATTAAAACATTTCAATATTGATTAATTTGCTGTTTAGTCTGATTTGATTACTATCATAAGCCTATTTTTGACTGTTTCCAAAAGAAGTTAGTTTTCTTTCTTTTGTCATTCTATTTGCTATTAACTGTATCTGTATTAATTATATTTTCAATTTCTGTATTGTATGTATTGAATTCTATTCCTATTACATAGATTAATTCTTTGATAGATAGTTTTTTTGGTTTATAGGCCATTCTGTGTTTTGTCTTGGTGGGTCTGTTTGTACATTATACATGGTTTACTGATTTGAATAAAACTATTACATTTTTATGCCCTACTTGCCTCTCTGACTTACACAATGGAAAATTAAATGACATGATTTTAATTACAATAGAATATCTTGTATCTACTAAACTTTCTTTATACTAATAACATCATTGAACCATAACATGAACATCTTATGCCTAATTTTAACAAAAACATCTTATTCCTATTAGTTTTTCCTGTATCATCAAATGATAACAACATAGCTTATCCTAGACATAATTTAATTAGAAAACATAAAAAACTCCTATTACTAGTAACACTGTCAGTCACTAACTGTCTTGTGTATGTATTATTCTTATGAAAACACTTTAACTGTGATAAAAAACCTCGTGTATCTATTTACACCTTACATCTAAAATATTATTTAATTAATAATAAATAATAAACATCTTAATATTAGGCATACCTTCAGTTATGAACTGTCCTTTGGTATTTTTGTCCTCAGCATTTATTTAGTTATAATTAAAGAAAAGATTTTATATGTAATAGTCCTTCTTATATCTAATTTAAAACTCTTATTACTAGTAATGTTGTCAGTCCTTAGACCGTCTTTCATTTCAATGGTTTTATTATTATTATTCTACACTCATGGTAGTCTTTTTATAATACTTAAACCTCATTGAAGATTTTTTTATAGATTTTTTAACTATGTTTCTCACTGTACACTCTGTAGTTCCTTAATTTTGTTATCTCACTTCACTTTATTGTATTCTACACTCTGGTAGTCTTTTTAGTGAGTTCTACTCTATGGTAGTCTCTTTTGACATATTTTTTGACATGTTACACTTACAACTAATATACAATTTGTTTTTATAGTATTGTATCTTGTAACTTGTTTGGGGTTTACCTATATCGGTTTCAATTTTGTCTCATGGTATTTATTATATTATTAACATTTTGTTTTGGCATATCTCTTCCTGTTTCTGGTCTCTTTGTTGGAATCTTGATATGTTTCGTCCCTTCTTCAAATATCACATTAGTAGTTTCCTTATTAAAATGGTTTCATGACAGATTATTTCCTTTTTTATGGTCCTTCCCTTTTTGTACTGCTTCCCCAATCTACTGGGTATACTGCTGGTTTAACTGGTTTTTTCATAGTAGGTTATTTTAATTAATGGTTTTCTTTATTATCTTCCATTTTTATTAGCATTTTATAGACTTAATTATACAGTTTCTAGGGTAATCCTTAAACAATTTATTCCTCTCACTCACTATGGAACTTTTTCTTTTATTTATGTAACATTAATTCAAATGTTTAGTGTGATAATTTTGTTATGTTACAACGTTTATAATAATAACTGTTCAAATAAATTCTCATTTTATTTTTATTTATTTTTTATTTTTCAATAATTCGTGACTGTTCCAGGATTGTGACCACAATCCTGGAACTGCTTTGTTAATTTTTTTAAACAGCATTTCGAATACGTTATTTTGGGATTAGGAAGAGGTGTTGACAGATGACAAGAGTCGGTGAGAAACTGGTGACTGGTGAAGGAAAATGTGGATGAGAAGGGGGAAGGGGGACGTTGACTCACGGTTCTAAAAATAAACTCAAGATAAGGCGCATGCGCCCTCTCAGCTCCGTCTTCAAAACAAAGGACATAGTGTTGGGTGGGTGAATGAACCGTGCTTAGGGAGCCGGTAATTTCTCCCAGGTGCCCTTTCGCCCGCGAATGTGCTTCGCGTATGCCGATGCGCCGTGACTAATGTAGCGGGGCGAGGCTAGGCGAAACGTAGTACGATTTTTTTCGAGTCATTTGTGACATGTTGGATGAATTTCATAATTTTGCAAGATTAATTATTTAAACAACTTTTCAAACAATTTTCTAGCTAGATCGTCAATCCCGACAATAATTATCGTTTTAGGGTTGTTGAAAGTAGATTTTAAGATATTTTTCGAATTTTTTGTGATATACTGGCTTAATTCGCTAATTAAAAGAATTATAGTTTTAAAAATGTATTAAACAATTAGCTGAGCTTTGGATCAATCCCGAATATAATCGTTGTGTAAGCATCTTGAATAACATATAAAAATAATTTTTTTATAGTAAATTCAAGGGTAAATTAGTAAACTTTTTGTAAATCCATAAATCGCGTCGCCCACACCTCGGTCATTAATTTTCATAAATGTGATTAATAAACATTATTTTTATGCGAATTCATAAAAATAATGACTTTTTTTCATTGTTTATAATAAAAAAATATTAAAAACACTTTATAATAAATTATTTTGCAATAATATTAATTAAAAGTTAATTAAAAAATTAAATATTAGATCTAAATATTAATTATTTTAGATTTTTATATAGATATTCAAATAACACGCTGGGCGAAAGTGTCGCTGGGCGAAACGACTGGCTCCCTGTATGTCAATTCACGCGTATAATTATAGAGAAAATTCATTCATGAAGAAATCCGCGAAAAACTCGACTCTCCGCTTGACCTCTTCTGCCTACCACACTCCACGTGGCCTGCCCCTCCTACCTTTGTACTACGTTTCGCCTAGCCTCGCCCCGCTACATAATTGGTCGCGGCGCATCAGAATACGCGAAGCACATTCGCGGGCGAAAGGGCACCTGGGCGAAATTACCGGCTCCCTTAATTAAATAGCCTAAGCCTTCTAAACTTGCGCGTAACTAACAATCTAAGAGTATTACATTACAGAGGATTATTTTAAACACATGTTTTTAAACAAGAACTGAAAACAAATACCCTGTTTAGTAATACCAAGTACCATAAAACAAAGAAAAGAAAAAGAAAAATTGCAAGGGATGTTTCATTCCCAAAATCGTAATGAACAATATAAATCTGCCATTTTTTCTAATATACTGTGAAGAAATGAGTAAATACTATAAACTTGCCGTTTATTGTTTGCAAACTTTCTTTAGGACTTTTTAATGGCGCAATAGGTTTGCAAAAACGAATAACTAAGATAAAGTAATTTCTTAATTATTAAAATATTGCACTATTATTTACCTTTCTTCGGTTGATAGTTTCGTAGCAGTTGATGATCCAAATTCTTTACTCAACGTAGGGTGTCCACTTGGCTCAATGTAGGGGGTCCAAGGGCCATCACCTTCTTTTATTTCTGTTATTTTATATTTGATGTCAATATTGTTTTTGACCTTATATGAGTGTTTTTTCTTACAGTGCTCCAACCACTTGTCGTTTCTGTGCACCGTATTGCACATGAGCTCTAAGCATTTATATTTAAACGCTTTTTTTAATTTTCGAGGCATTGTTCTAATTGTTTTGAAACAAAGTTTAAAAGTATAGGCCTCTCAATATTACCAAACAAAACAAAAAAAACTCGCCACGGCTCAACGATCACTCACTACGTGTTAGCGCACTGACTGCTCTGTGATGATGTGCAGTGCACGACTGTTACAAGGCACAAGACGAGGCGTTTGGTGATTGAGGGGAAGGGGCTAGCGGGAGCGTGGCCTTGACGACGCGTCGGTCAAGAGGGGAGGGGGTTGGTTACAGGTTACAGAGAGACCAGAGACACAGACAAGAGCTAAACATAGAAGCTTTTGTCTGGCTGAATGATCACTAAAAGCTTCTATACTAAGACAAAGACTAGACTATACCGATATTACTTTTCATTAGGTCTATCGTCTATCATCAAATACTTACGAAAGGTATGAGAGTTACTGCGAACTAGTAAACATTTTATAACTTTGTGATTACTGGATACTAACCGATTTTTTCAATTCCCCCCCAAAAATTTTGTCAAATTTTGCGCAAATTTTGGCAAGTTGCGCCATCTGTCCCCCACATGGGCGGCCCTGATGAATACAATAAATAGTTATGCAGTTTTAGATATTCTTCTTGTTAACTACATAAACATGAATAAATTCAAGCTCCCGGGGGGCTGCTCTGCAGGTGTCCATTAATTTGTGTGTGCCCAGATGCTGTTGGAGCAGTGTCAGTCTGGGGGCTAGTTATATTGCAACGTAAGGCTATTGCTCTGCGGTACTACTCCTAGGCAGGGTTTGCTAATCATCCATCGGGCACCACCCTAGGTGGTGGATAGGTGGAATGCTTTCTTGCTCCTCATTGGCTGAGGGGGGGGCAGTGAAATAAAATAGTCGGGGTGAACCAAAATTAGCAATGGGTATCAACCATAGAGAAGGCTAGGGACTGTGTGCCCCGAAATCAATGCACCTGGTTCTTCAGGTTGGAGGTTGTGCGAGGGGCTGGTAATCCTTCCATGTAAAATTTAATTTACTCGAATACTTCAATAGAGGAAAGAACTGGCTGGATATACAGGAAAGCAACTTGGCAATCCTAAGGCTAAAGGAAAAAGTAAAAGAAGTGCCTGGAATGTTAGAGGCCTTAATAAAAAGGAGGCTGAATTGGTGAAAGAACTGGAGGAGAGCATGTTAATATCTGCATGTTGTAGGAGACAAAAAAGAAATTAGAGGTGAACACAGACAATAGGCAATTTTACAATGGTATATGCGGGTGTTGATATGAATAGGAGAGCTAGAAGTGGAGTGGCAATAAAAGTTGGATGCACGGTTCTCACAAAGGCTAGAGAATTATACTTATGTAAGCGACCAAATAGTATCAGTGAGGATTAAAATTAAGAGAGTTATATCATTGTGATTGGAGTATATGTACTGGAAGATGGAAGAAGAGAAGAAACAGAAATTTTATAACATGTTGGAGAAGGAAGTTGATAAATCTGTTAAAACAGATCATTTAATTGTAGTGGGTGATTTGAATGCCAGAGTTGGCAATATACCTATTCCAGGTCTAATAGGCACACAGAGTGAAAGTACTATAAATGAAAATGGCAACACTTTGAGAACTTTTGTCAATTTCAATAAATTAAAAGTGACTAATAGTTTTTTCAGAAAGAGGGACAACAATAAATATACAAGGAGTGCTGGAGGTTCTACATCCATTATTGATTATATAATAGAAAATGAGAAACTGGCCGCATTAGTAGAGGACACTTATATTTACAGAGGAACAGATATGTATATATTCTGACCATTATTTAGTAGGGCTACTTTCAAAAATCCGATTGTTGGAGAGATGGAAGAAAGGTACTCTTAAAAAAGATAAAAATATTGATGAGGTTTACAAGGTGTATCTGCTACAGGAAAAGAGTTGCAGGACACTGTATCAATCATGTCTTTCAAACTAGTTAACATCCTCACCATTTGGAGATAGAGCAGACATAGAATCTGTGTGGTATACAAAACAGACAGCCATAAAGAATGTGACAGGTGAACCATGAAGGAAAAACATGAAAGTTTGCAGGAGGAAAGGTTTGTAGATTTGGGATGAGGAGATGGCGGGACCAATAAGGGAAACGAAGGAAGCGTATCATACATATCTGCAATTGCAAATAGAAGATGCAAAACAAATCTACCAAGAAAAGATAAATTTTGCCAAGACAGTAGTACGCAGTGCACATGAAAGATCTTGCGACAGATTTATTGGATCAGTAGAAAATGATGTTCACGGCCATCAAATGATTGCCTATGAATTGTTAAGGCACTTCAATAGTACTAAAAGAGATAGGGAACTTTTAAATATCATAAAAGAAAATCAGTGGATTGAGCATTATACTAAACTTTGGTTTGCACCTACAGAAGAAGATTTTGTGGTAAGTCAAGATGATATGTCCTCAGAAGTTGATCCTATAACAATAGAAGAGTTAGAGGTGGAGCTAAAGACTTTAAGAAATAGAAACTACTCTTGATAGAATAGCTACTGCTCTTTATAGAATAAACTCAGGACTCCTGAAATATGGAGGGAAAGGATTTGATGGCTCAACTTTTGACTTTATTCAATAAATGTTGGAAAGAATGTAAAGTCCCCAAGTCTTGGTTGCAGGCAAAAGTGATATCCTTATTTAAGAAGGGGCAACGGAACTGCTGTAACAATTACATAGGAATTAGCTTCTTAAATACAAGTTATAAATCCTTAATCAGGGCTTAAAGCTATCTCTGAAGGACTTTTCTTAGAGAAACAAAGTGGTTTTTGAGTTAGTCAACCTTGCAGTGACAATGTTTTTTCAGTAAAACAAATAATGATGTGTCATGAATTTAGAGACACATGTGGCTTTTATAGATTATGAGAAAGCCTTTGATAGGCTGTGTAGATGTAGGTTGTGGGATGTTTTAAATGTAGAGGCTTTCCACTTCACCTTGTCTGCACTATTCATAGCATGTATGTAGGGACAACTATTCATATTGATTTAGGTAAGGGAAGATTATCTCAAGAAGTGGCCATAAATCAAGGTGTTAGACATGGCTGTAGCCTCTATCTAAGTTTATTTACGCGTAATATGTATGTTTATGAAATTTTGCGAGAATGGATGAATGTCTGTTCTGCAGATATTTGAGTCTTGGATAAGGGATCACTTAGGACATTACCATATGCAGATGACCAAATAATTATAGGGAAAGTAAAAATGAGTTACAAAGGTCTATTTATACGTTGCATACAATCTCCCAGAAATACAACTTTAAGATCTCAAATACTAATACAAAAACAATGGCCTTCCTAGGGAAGAACTCTGTAAGAGCAAAAATTGTAATTGATAATAGAGTTTTGGAACAGGCATCGCAATTCAATTGTTTAGGATGTGATATCTCATATAGGAAGGACAACGATATCAAGAGAAAGTTAAATAAATTTAGTTATACCTGTGGAACAATAAGATGACTGTTGAAGAATAAAATGCAGAGGGAGACACAGCTAAAGTTCTATAAGGTCGTGGCTGTGCTGACTTTAATGTATGGACGTGAAACATGGACTTTCCTGCAAAAAGATATTTCTAAAATACAGGCCTTGGAAATGAAATTTTTAAGAGCAGTTAAGGGATGCAGTTTGAGACCTCGTCTACGAAACAACAACATAAAGAAAGACTTAAAGTTACAGTCGGTTCTAGATAGAATAAAGAAATACAGGCAGAATTGGAAGTCTCATGTGGAACACATGATAGACACCTCATATTCCTAAACAAGCTTTTTTATATAGGCCAGTAGGAACGAGAGATCATGGAAGACCCTGGAAAAAATGGTCAGAGACTCTGTGAAGTTGGAACAGCCTATAGTGCAAGTCATGTAGTGAAGAAGAAGAAGAAGAAGAAGAAAAAGAAAAAGAAGAAATTCAAGTTTAAACAGTTCAGGACTACTGATGTAAAATAATGTGCTATAAAAAAGCAAGAAAATCAACCCAGTGCAATTAAGTAAACAATAGTTGTTGTGGCTTTCACTGCAGCTGGTTACGCAGTCCCGTCCAGACATGCAAAGAGCATGCGTAACGCCAGTGCATAACATTCCTTTGATGTGACACTGGAAAACCGACAAGCGACAGAACGCCCCGATGTCACGCTCCGACATTACGATGTGCGGTTGCGGTGTGCTGTCTAAATATGACATGTGGTGGTGTTGCGTTACGATACGTTGTTGCATGTCTGGACACACCTTAAAATGGAGCTTCAGTTATGTCTGGTTCTTCTGGAGGTATGCAAGAACTAATAAAAGAAACATTTCCAAATGATGAGTATGTTCACTGTTATGCACACCAAGTAAATCTTGTTACTGGAAAGGCTGCTTTTGTAAATAGTTATGTAGAATTTTTTTTACCACTTCACAATTTTTTCTTTTAGCCCACAGTGGACTGCAATTCTAGATTCAATAGTGAAGAAAAGGTTGCCCCGGGCCAGGAATACTCGGAATTTTTTGTCAACGAGTGTGAACATAATATTTGACCATAAGAAAGATATCATCCAATGTAAGAATAAAATTTTAAAGGTACAAATAAAAAAAAAAACACAAACTCTCAATCAGGCTGTTGCACATAAGAATAAACTTAATTACACTTAGTCACAAATTCAGTTATTGACTCACTTTCTTTAGAAAAATGATGCCACTTGTAGACACTTTGTTTGGCCAGATTCAAAGAAGAGAAATTGATTCCCTTATTGCACAGAAAGCCATTTATAACATTTGAGAACAAATTGACATTAAGCTAAGCACACCCACAGACTCTACATCCAAGTCATCAAAAAAGAGAAAGACAATTGAGAATGGAAAAGAGAAGCAAAAGAACCACATGACATTATAACAAATGAAGATAAATCTTGCTTAAATTTCTCAGAACATCT
This sequence comes from Magicicada septendecula, assembly GCA_034769895.1. NCBI lineage: Eukaryota > Metazoa > Arthropoda > Insecta > Hemiptera > Cicadidae > Magicicada > Magicicada septendecula. The sequence goes on along the minus strand of CM068367.1, from coordinate 117,788,561 downwards.
TGTGGCACCAAATCTCTTTTCACTAGATATGTTATAACAGTACAAGTCACAATTTCCAGAAGAAGCTGTAAAGAAGGTAAGCTTAAGTTTCAAATTTTTTGAAACTAAAACTCTCGCATGAACTGACTTCTTTCTAGTCTGCAGAAGAATTTCAATCATTATCAGGGACTGTGAGTTTGTTGAGTTCATGCACTAAAAACATTCAGTGAGTTAACAAAGCTTCTGAAACTGGTGTTAACTGTGTCCATGACATCAATGGAAGCAAAACGGTGTTTGTTTTTATTGAAGAAAATAAAAACCTTCCTGAGGACATCTATGTCTGAAGAGAGACTGACAGCATTGGTAATGCTTTCCATTGAAAAGGATCGTGTCATGGATATGCCAGACTTAAACCAGCATGTGATAGATAAGTTTGCTGTAATGAAAGACAGGAGAATGGTGGTTTTTTACTTAAATAATATGACTACCTGAACAATAAACTCAGCATAGTTACTTTTTTTTACATTATTTATTTTTGTACTTCGTGTACATTGTATGCATTTAAAGTTATATTGACACATTGATCAAGGTATGAACTCCCTCTCAGGAAGTGCATAACCCAGAACTAAACTCCACCAGCCACCACTGGTTACGGGTAGGTCTACTTCACATGTATAAAATGACAAATGGTAAATGTAATGACAGATGAAATAAAGAGCTGAAAAGTTGAGGAAATAGTGTATAAGCAGAACTTCACCAGGAGCATGCATATTCAGAGCTACATCACTGTCAATGGAAAAGATGCTAGATGATCTAAAGAATGTAACAAAAACTAGCATCAAAAACAAAGAAAAAGGACTGAAAAGGGAATACAAGAATTAAGAAATTTGAGTGGTACAGTTAATGGGGTGGTGAAAGGCACTAAGACATAACCATGAAAGTAAAGTTAAAAAAATATCGGTATGGAGAACCATACATGACTTCCATATTCTAAGATTTATATTTAAAATCATATTCGAAATGAAATATTTCCATAGAAACTACTTCTTTCTACTTATTGCTTCAGCATTAACCACAGTACTGTGGTCACAAACGTATACCACCTCACGTTTTCGCACTCGATTTTTACCGATGATGGCAGTCGATGGCACTGCCGAAAAGTCTGGTTTTGTAGAAAACATTGGACTACGGCTAAAGAGCCCGGGAAGCAATTTTAACAAAAAACTACTTCTTTGTTGCCGATAACGTAGTACACATTTAAAAAATTCTCCCCTCCACCTTCAACTAAAATTTTTAATAATAGAAAATTACCCCCACCCCGTTCACCTAACCTCTTCATTTATAGATATTTCATCTACGTTTCTACAGTGGATTACTATGAGCTTCTTATCAGGATACTTTATTTATAAAAATTAAGTACTTTACTCTTGTTAAATCGTAAAATGTTTCAGGTAAACTACCCCTTTCTCTTAACCGATCTTCTCCAAAATCAATAGACCTTCCGCCCTCTACAATTCAGGGAAGCATGCAAAAATATTTGATTCTGTTTGAATGTGCGGCAGTTATCGTTCGTCATAAAAACATTTCTCTTGTTACAACATAAAATTTAGCACGTAAACTACCCCTTTCCCTTAACCGATCTTCACCAAAATCAATAGATCTTGAGTTCTCTGCAACTCAGGAAAGGGTGCAAAAAATTATTTGATTCTCATTGAATTTTCGGCAGTTATCGTTCGTCATAAAAAAATTACCCTTTTTAAAACATAAAACGTTGCTGATAAACTACCCCTTCCCTTAACCGATCTTCAACAAAATCAACAGACCTAGAGTTCTCTTTAGTTCAAAAAGGTATGCAAAAACCTAGTTGATTCTGTTTGAATTTAGGGCAGTTATCATTCGTCATATAAAAAATTACCCTTGTTAAAACATAAAATGTTGCTGGTAAACTACCCTTTTCCCTTAACCGATCTTCACCAACACCAATAGGTATTGAGAACTCTACAATACAGGGCTGTATGCAAAACATCATTTGATTCTGTTTGAATTTGCGGCTGTTATCGTTTACTATAGAAAAAAAATATTATATTACATTAAAATGAAAAAATTATAATTTTATTGCCTGGCAACAAAATTATTTTATTTTTAACAATTACCATTGTTTCAAAAAGTTTAAATAAATTTTCAAGTACTTTACTCTTGTTAAAACGTAAAAGGTTGCAGGTAAACTACCCCTTCCCCTTAACCGATCTTCACCAAAATCGAAAGTCATTGAGACCTCTACAATTTAGGGACGTATGCAAAAAATTATTTGATTCTGTTTGAATTTGCGGCTGTTATCGTTTGCCATAGAAAATACGCTTGATAAAAAAACGTTGCAGGTAAACTACCCCTTCCCCTTAACCGATCTTCACCAAAAACAATAGGTCTTGAGTACTCTACAAATCAGGGCTGTATGAAAAACATTATTTGATTCTGTTTGAATTTGCGGCTGTTATCGTTTGCCATAGAAAATACCCTTGTTAAAAAAACGTTGCAGGTAAACTACCCCTTTCCCTCAACCGATCTTCACCAAAAACAATAGGTCTTGAGAACTCTACAATTTAGGGCTGTATGCAAATAATCTTTTGATTCTGTTTGAATTTGCGGCTGTTATCGTTTGCCATAGGAAATACCCTTGTTAAAACATAAAACGTTACAGGTAAACTACCCCTTTCCCTTAACCGATCTTCACCAAAATCAACAGATCTTGAGAACTCTACAATTCAGGGCTGTATGCGAAACATTATTTGATTCTGTTTGAATTTGCGGCTGTTATCGTTTGCCAAACAAACAAAATTACCCTTGCTAAAAAAAAACCGTTGCAGGTAAACTACCCCTTTCCCTCAACCGATCTTCACCAAAAACAATAGGTCGCGAGTACTCTGCAAATCAGAGCTGCATGCAAAACATTATTTGATTATGTTTGAATTTACGGCAGTTATCGTTTGCCATAGAAAAAAAATCTACAGACACACACACACACACAGATAGACAGACAGACAGACAGACAGACAGACAGACAGACAGACAGACAGACACACAGACAGACACACACACAGACACTTTTCGGAAAACGACTTTTTTTCATGTTTTGAGTGTAGTAGAATCAGAATCTGCAATAATCTCGAACACGATTTTTTTTGCCATCACCATACTTCCATTCCTTAAGGAATATGGAAGTAAAAACAGCAAGAAAACAAACTGACAGGTGATGATGTCAAAGATGAGGGGGAGAATGATGACAAAAGGTTTGAAGACCAAAACAAAGATGTTTAAAGAAACAAAAAAGGCAGAATTGAAAACTGATAATGAAAACCTGAAAATATGCATTGAAGCAGAAGAGTCAAAATGACAAAAATCATAAATAATGTAGCTAAGAATTTGTAAGAACTGTAAGCAGGTTTTGTAAGTATTGTAACAATTTGGACAAAAATGGCAAGAGGAATTGCACAAATGAATTAAGATTGTCACAGCAAAATCAACCTCTTAGCCTGGATAGCATGAAACTCTATAATACTTGTAGACATAAAGGATTTAGAAGGAAACAAAACAATAAAAATACTTCAGTTAAATGTGTGGGGCTGACACAACTGATTGAAAAAGAAACGAGTGCCAGATTGATTATGTTATTTAGAGAGCAAAAGAGCATACTAATACCCTCACTGGAGACTATTTAACAACGTTTAATGACATGATGGACTGTTACAGTCAGCTGAAAGAATTGATATATATTGCCAGATTAAATGCCCAAATATAAAAAAAGTAGAAGAGGAAATAAAAAGGCAGAATATACACTTGGTAGTAGGAGGGGAGACAGTAAAATGAGCATACATGACTATACAGTACCAAACGTATGCATGGCCAAATATATAGAGAGTGCAGATGCAATACTTAATAGTGTATGAGAAAGGAGGAGCCACTTCCCTCTTTCTGATTGGACCTACAATTATTATTAGGGGGGGCAAGCTTTGCTGTTGGCGACCTCCCCGAGGGTCCCCGATTTACCAAAAGGTCTAACGCTACATGAGGTTGAAAAAAAAAACCAGATTAGAGATTACAGTATTATTTTAATTAAATAGTAATTCTTTTTCATAACACATATTACACTAGTATTCAAAAAGTACCATAAATGAATAAGAAATAATTATAAAGAAAGGTTTGAGTATTTTTATAATTATAACATATATACAGTTTTTAAAGTTTAATGGACAAGAACAATAAAATAAAAACATACTATTCAATATATTAATTAAACTCTTATCTTTTGAGCCTTCTTTGCTGCAAATGTGTTAATTATATGATCAAAAGAAATCAAAGAAGCCCTTTGATGCTCAATGGAAATAATGCTCAAGTTAGTAAGTCTTTGCTGTTTCATAGCATTTCTCAAATAGGTTTTTATAAGCTTCAATTTGCTGAAACTTCTTTCTCCAGTTGCTACAGACACTGGAAGTGTTACAAAGATTTTTAGAGCAACATGTATATTTGGATACCCCACTTCCAGCTTGCTCTCATACAATATTTTGAGCATAGTTGCTGCTGTTGCATCTTCCAATCCATCTTCTGTGGTTAGAGTGTGAAACTTAAAACTCTCTATTTCATTTAAAAGTTCTTCATTTAAATCATTTGCATAGGTTCTAGCTAACTCTCTAGCCTTACTTTTTAAAGTATCAACATCTAGTTTTTTAATTTGATCCCCACACAAGAAACTAAACTTGTCAGCAATCATTTTCAGTGCATCATACCTGTTGGTTAGCTCACTAATAATTCTATCACAAATTTGAAAAAGTGATTTTTTGAACAGTTCTTCTGCCATGAGATTTGATGCATCATCTTCACATGTTTCCCCTGGCATTTTCTTTTTTTCCTCTTCCTTGTTTCTTTGTATTCTGTTGTTATGCCAATATTACTTGATAAGAATTTTGCCTCATCAATTGCCTCTGAAACAGTTAACTCCCTAGTCGAAGATAATAAATTTAGAAGACCATGTATGATTTTTGCAGCCTTGTCTACTGTTGCATCTTCTCTTTGTAAAAACTTGTTAACTCGATCAATTTTCTTGAGAATTGTATACCAAAAACATGTCATGACAACGCATTCGAAATTTTTCAAATTGCAGATTAGAGATTTGGCTTCAGATCTTGTTTCTGGAGATGAGAATTCATGAGTGTTCAGTTCTTCAAGAGCATAGAGCACTTTGTCCATATGTTTATATATAACCTCCACGGATTCAAGCCTTGCTGACCATCTTGTTTTGCTTTCTGATTTTAAACTAAGAGGTACATGTTTTTTTAATACTTCCCACCTTGATGTTGAACCATAAAAATAGTTGTAAAGACTCTTTACAATACCAAAATATGATTGGGCTTCAACACATGCCTCTGCTGAATGGACTCCAACTAAATTTAAGGAGTGGGCTGAGCATGGAACAAAATAGGCCAGTTTGTTCTCTTGGACTATCCTTGATTGTACTCCCTTGTATTTCCCAGCCATGTTTGCTCCGTTGTCATATGACTGGCCTCTGCAATATTTCAAATCTAGACCATCTTGTTTGAGCTTTTCAGTGATAATTTCAAAAAGACCCTCACCTGTCTTTTCACTCACAGTGAAAAAATCCAAAAAACTTTCACAAATCTCAGGCCCTTCCTCATTAAATTTAATGTATCGAATAACTTCAGTCATCTGTTCATTTTTACTCACATCAGGAGTACAGTCGAAAATCAAAGAAAAATATTTAGCTGCTTTAATGTCTTTAATAATGTCTTCCCTAATTTGATGTGCAATGAGATCAAGAAACTCGTCTTGTACTTTGTGGGAAAAATAACTGAGCTGCCCTTTCTTGTGGTGATCAATATGTTGGCGCAAGTTTTTGTTGTAGTGGGAAATTAAATCTATAATGTTGGGAAACTTGCCACTATCTGGATCTGCAAAGTTACACGTTTCGTTCGTCCCCCTAAACGAACTACCCTGTTTTGCCAAAAATAAGATAGCATCTACTATACAGCGTAGCACTTCCCTCCAATGGGATTCCTCTTTTTTTATTTGATCTTGCAATTCCCTGTCGATCCCTCCTTTACCAAGGGAAGCTTCTAAGGCCTACCATGAAACAAACGACATCTTATGACTCTGTGAGTTTTCATGTTCTGGTAACTTTTCATTAAGTTTTCTCCAATTTATGAAGCGCTCCTTTCTTGCTAAGTAAGACCGTTTAGATTCATGGTCTGTGATCAAGTGGGAAAAAAGCCTACACGGAACACAATACAAGGCATTCATTGTCTCGCTGTAAGCCAAATAAGATCTTTTAACCTTTGAACCATTTTTCAAAATTTTAAAGAACCAATCCTTTGTAAGATTTCGGCCCTCCCTACAACTTTTACTCAAGTCAGGATCATGATATTCTTTTTCATACCTATTTTGTGTTATGTAACATCTTTGATTATCACTAAGTCTAGCTGGCCAAGTTCCAGGATCATTAAAATTGAAATTATACTCACATTCAGTTTCCTCATTATTAGGCCTTTTCCACTTTACACCAGGTAATGTTTCTTGAAGTGACATTGAAGTGTCAGTAGCATGGGACGTACTTGGTTTTTCACAAAGTAAGTCATTTTTATTCTTTTCCTTTGCACAAAATTCCATGAAGACTTCTTCTCTAACACTGCTCTCATCCTCTTCCAAAGATCCCTCTTGAATGGATGGCTGATCGCTCGTGGCTTCGTCTGCAAGCAACAAACATAATTGTATACATGACTGAATCATTACAATGTTAAGTATTAGTCCAGACTTATTTTTAAAATTCAAGTATGTAACTATAAATAAACACTAAGTTAATAAAGCATAAGTTTTATGAAAGGTTTATAAGGAGAAAAAAGTTAATGCTTAATAAGCATATAAGATTTTTTTTAATTTTTACTTTAATTAGTAAGACAACCAGCATCAGTAGCCTACTTATAAAGTGTTCCATCATGAAATAAATAATTAGGCGAAATAAATAGTTGTGAATTTAAAACATTATTTTATTTACAAAGGTATTGGAACTGAGTTATCATTGAATTGATAATAATAGGCTCCATAAATTACGCAATGACGGGCGAGGAAGGTTACTGCCGTGGAGTGGATGGGTGTTGGCGGAGGAGCGGGCGAAGGGCAGGGTGAGTCAGTAAGTCACGTGTACAGGGAGTGAGGAGTATGTCGCCGACTGCCGCCCGGGGACCTGCCGCCCGCTGCACGCATCGGCTATCGCTCAATTCGCGTCCGCTTTCCTTCCGTTCAGTGTTTGTATCGAGACAAAGAAAAATAAAACATTAAGAACAACTGATAGCCTATTAGAAAGTAAAAACAAAAAACAAAACAGTTTAGTTTTTAAGCAGCTATTATGTCTCTCTTTAATATAAATATTGTTCTCAACAAATAATAACAAATTTTTATTTACATTTTTCTTGTTCTTGGATATTTTGCAACCATGATGACATCAAACTTGACGACTTCTCTGCCTCTTGTTGTCTTTCTTTCGCTTTCTTTCTGTTGAAAGCTCCTGACGCCTTTTTTGACATATTGATATAGTTTTATTTTGTATAAATACAAACAAACAAGATAGTCACTGTTAGAATATTCAGTCAGTCACTGAAGGTAACCCAACCTCAGCAGACTCATTGCTGACTGAGGCGAGACTGGCGACTGACAGTCAATCAAAACACACAGAGTTGCCAACAGCAACTCATACTGCGAGAATATCCCCACCCTGTTTAAGTATTTCTTACTATATTTAGGTAGATGTGGCTATGGACAAATGTAGCTTATTGGGAATTTGCACTAAAAATTTATAATTTATTGTTTCTGGAACAATATTGAGTAATTTAAACATGACACTAAAACTTATATTTTTGGTTATGAAGCAGTTACTAATTTTTATAAATAAATTATTTTTTGGCGCCCCATCATTTGGTGCCCGGGGCGCGTGCCCCCCTTGCCCCCCCGTGGATCCGGCCCTGGTAACAGAACAAGAGGACCTGATTGATCATTACTGTGTTTACCACAGTTAATGAGGATCCAAAAGAAAGGATGTGACTGAATGAAACGGTGGTAGCTTATAAATAAAAAATACCTATAAGAAACGCATGTTATTTCTAAAAATAGTGTATGCAAACAATAGCATCAAAAGCTTATGGGAGAAACAACAGTACTATAATAGTAGAACCAAATGATAGCAGAGAAGCAATCTTACTAATCAAGAATTGAAGATGATTTACTTACCATAAATAAAGAAATGTGTACTTACATACCATAAAGAAAAATGCAAATGAAGGGAGCAACAGAAACTATAGAGGAATAAAAAAGAAGAAAAAACTTGTAGAAGCTAATAAATAAGTTTATAAGAAATACTGTGAAAAGTTATGTAAAACTCAAGATAGAGATATATAGGGGATGGACTACAAGACTGTGGTAAAAGGCAATTACAGCTTATTGCCATAAGCAGTACTAGTATCTGTGAAAAGGAAAAAAGAAATAGTGAACGTAAATTTCTCATTTTGCATGTGTGAAAAGCCAAGGAGTAGTAATTGCGAGGGCCTTCATAGGAGAATTAATGAAGATAAATAAGACAAACTAATCAGGTAAGATACATCCAGTTGTGAATGGAATTTCTATAGAATCTGTAAAGGAGATAATCAAAATAAACATAAAATAAGTAAATATAACTATAAAATAAGTGTCACAAATCCTGAACAAGTTGCCAAGACAGAATATTTCCCAAGCGAATAACAAGTCATGAGTAGTTCTATTTCCAAAAAAGACAAAAAGCTGAAAAATCCAAGCTTATTAAGCAACTCTGTTTTTATTATAGTCCTAAAAATCTATACATAATAGTATTAATGCTGAGGCTGGAATAGGTGATAGAGGCAAAAAGGGGACTGGTCAACATTACAGTTTCAGGAAGGGAAGAAGCAAAGGTCAACAAAGCATGCTTTGCAAATGTTAAAGGATGCTGTCAAAAACCGTGGAAGATTGTTGGGCATACTGGTGACAGTTAAGTTGGAAACACATTGCTATCACGTCACGTGAACTCATGTGAGATCAGGACTTGCCTTAATCCGTGAAATTGTAGTGCAGAGACACACTTATGTTACGTCACGTCACTTCATGTTAACGTGAACTCATGTGAACACACATGAAGTCGTGTAAACACACATGAGGGCAAATATAATTCTACTTGATCAAAAAATCAGTTAACATAAGAAGGAGCTGGATACACGATATAAACTTAGAAAGACAAGAAAAAGGTGACTTTCAGAATCTAATACAAGATTCAGAGTACAAAATACAAGAAGATCCAGCTAAATTTCAGACTGAATAAGGAAGAATTTTATTATTTACATAATCTTATTAAAGTTGATATACAAAAAAAAAGAACACCCATGTCCAAAATGCTATAAGCTCTCAAGAGAGATTGTTAGCCGTATGTTTCAGGTAGGCGTGAAATAAACGAAAACAAAGGCTTGGCATCTTAATTGATTATATTTTAAAGCAACATATAATTGTTAAAATTTAGTATTTTTAAAAGCATAAAATTTGTTTAATATCTTGAAACATGAAATTACTGATCAGTGGTTATAAAACACAAACACATTTTTTAATTAAAAAAAAGAAACATACTGTAATTTACATATCATTAATCTTCGGGCAGTCTCACTTTTTCTATTAACAACTCCTCCATTTTCACGTACTTGTCACCTCACGCCTCACAAAAGTGTGGTTGAACAGAAAATGTGATTAACATAAGGCGTGAAATGGCCGACTATGTCACGTGACATCACATGATATACATGACGTGAAGACAGTGATTCTCCAAGCAATTTAACTCAAGCTGAAAACCCACTCTCACATTTTTTACTATCACGTGAATTCATGTGAGCTCACGTGACGTGACAGCATTGTGTTTTCAGCTTTAATGTCTGAAACACCTTTAGCACAGTGAGCTGGGAATATATTATTAAGAAGTCTGAAGAATGGAAAAGTATCCTGCTTTCTCATCACTATCCTGCTATATGATGGATACATACAGATACAACGCGTGTAAGTAATAATGTCCATTTTGAAATAAGAAGATGACATAAATTGATGAAGATAATTTATTAAAAAAATGTACAGACTTTCTTTATTTACCCACATAATCACCATTGCCTTCCATGCATGTTTCATATCTTTTTAACAGCTTGTTTATTCCATTGTCATAAAAGTCTGGCAACCTGAGTCGTAAAGCAGTTAGTAATGTTGTTGCACAGTTTCTTGTTACTTTCAAACTGCTACAAGCCCAGCCATTTCTTTTTAGTAAAAGCAGGTTTCATCTCAAGTGACAATGTGTTCAAACCAACCAATTTCCTTCATTATTAAAACACTACAAAACTATTTGAGATGAAGCCAAACATTCCTGATTGTGTATATCAGTTAACATTTTTGACACACAATTATTTTTAACCAAGTTTCTCCAACACAATTTTGAACATTATTGATATAAAATAGAATAAACAATTCTGAAACATAAATCACAGATTTTCATGATTTTTTGTGTTTACTTCTTCTACTAAACATCTATCATCACTGTTGGCTATCTGCTGTGTTATTTATCATGAATTCTTGTTTGTCCTTCCCTAATAAATGACACAATTGCATAACGAGAAGCACTATTGTTTTTTCTAACAAAAAACAACAGAGGGCAAAACTTACAGTTGGTGGGATTATCTGTTATACAAATTATAATAAATCACCCACTAATCACCATAATCATTTATGTAATGCCAAAAAAAATAGCCTATAGTTGGGTATTACACCATGTTACAACATGGGGCAGATGCTATCCCACTTTGTTGGTAAATCCCGTAACATCAAAATGGGTCTTACTTAAAAACACACCTCGTAACAAAAAAAGAAAGATTTGGGATCTGTCTTGGATCATGTAATGGAGTGGAACAGATTATTCAATAATAAGTTTGGAATCTGGGGCTGCAGGGAGAAGGAATAACAATAGGATTGCAGATGATCTATTATTGAACATGTTGGCTGATGGTAAAGGTATACTGTATATTAAGACAGAGCTGGCCCCAGCACTTCTGCCGCCCTGTGCAGTATTTATGAGTGCCGCCCCTTCTCTATTTTAACTCTGAACACATTCACGCACACTAGATCTACTCTAAAGACATGGCGATTGGCTTCAAATGACGACTAGGAATGTTTGCATTGTTGTGTTTATCAAATAACTAGAACTTTTTTGCGCTTATGATGCGGTGAAAGCTACAATAAAAATTGTAGAGACTATACAAGGAATCGTGAGACAATAAAAATTTATGCCTATGTGATGACTTAAAATTAAAATACTAACTAAAGTTCATTATGATTGAAATATAACAAAAGTAATGTATCATATACCTTAGTTAAAAAATACTCGTGTAGCTTTTGCACTGGCAAACTCCTTTACGACTTCGTTGTAATCAAGTGCTTCAGCTAACTGATGTTCAACTAGATATAGTCACCAGACCACTCAGGCGAGTCTCGGACATACTCGCCATTGTTGAAAGCACTCTAAATTGTTGAAAGTTCATCCTGTAAATTAATAGCACTGATGTCTTTTGATTCACCATGAGTTAAGTCATTGCACAATTTAGTACACTTATCCGACAAGACTTCAGGTGACATGGCTTTGACTTTACTCACGTGACATTATATGCTGATGACTCATGGAAGGCAGCACGCATGTTAGGTTTGCGTTCTCTTGTTCATGAGCTTTCGACTCTTCGTTAAACTCCGCTGAGTTTATACGTAAAGTAATTCTTACTGATCTTACATACTGTGATGAAATTAAATGAATAATTTTATTTTTCCCTCAATTTCAAAACTTAACATCCTGGAATCTGCCGCCCTTTAAAATTTGCCGCCCTGGGTGGTGGCACGGTCGCCCCTGCCTGGAGCTGGGCCTATATTAAGACAAATGATGGCAAATTAAAATCTAACAAAGTTAAATAGTGGATGAAAAAGAATGAATTCATCTTTCCATTGGATAAGAAGGATAATTTTGCGTTAAACATCTGGGGGTATGTTCTGACATATGGGGGCATGCAAATCAAGGTCATGGAAAAATGAAGGAATATGCTTGATGCTCAGTGCTTGGGACCTGAGTAGCTGGAAGAGACCAGTACTCCTCTGAAGATCTGGTGTTGTGCTTTCCATTCTACTCTGTGGAGCTTCAATATCAGTCAATGTGCTAAACATAAAAAATATAGCAACATGATGAAGAGGGCACAACTTTGAATGTTGAAGAGTAGCTGCTGATTATAAAATGGCTTCAACAGGTGCTTTTCAAACTATAACAAGAATTTCACCATTCGATTTCATGGCATTGGAGAGAAGTTTGGTATGTTGGTATGTTTATAAATAGGAAAGAAGTGAAACAAATGTGCAGCTAAATACTAAAAATTTATTAACAAAATTGTAATTAGCCAACAAATTAATTAATACTGGAAATTAATCCATGAAATGATTTGGAAAAGGTAGAAACAGCAAGCATATGAACTGTGGTAGTACTGACACAGTGAAGTATATAACATTTTTGTATGTACAGTAAGGTAGAATAAGGTAAGAGATATTCATCAAATTGGCAGTAGAAATACTGTAACACCAAGCAAGATGGTGAGCACTATGCCTAGTTCAAAAGGGAGTAGCAAATAATGCTTAAAATAATGAGAGTAATAACGAGGACAGAAGAAGAGCACAAATTTAGATTTAGATTGCCTATAAACCATGCCATGGCATTGAATACATGGTTCCATGGCAGTAAATAAAAGGGCCAAAGAAGTTGGGGAGGTTTTTTGTTACCTAACTATATAAATAATACTGACGTGAAACACAAATTATTATGGTACTGATAAAAATGATTAAATTTTTACACTACTGCCTTAATTAGCTTTTGCTCTATAGAAGCTCTAATGAGCAGCTTAGAAGTTAATTTGGAGGAAAATATGGTTAAGTATCATAATACAATCTAAGGACATACAGTCTAATTTATCTGATATACTTGTGAATATTAGTTCTGTAGAATGAAAACAACAAGTTTTTGTTTTGGGCGTACAAAAGAAGCTCTCTCTATTTAGGAACAACTTGGAATAACTTCGTCAAAGGCAGTTATACACAATCTATACATATTAACCATATTGAAAAAGTATTCTTCTTCTGTAGTGTCAAGGATTAGGTTTCTTAACCTGTGTTGAGACTAATGGCGAACGAAAATCAATTAAATAAAATCTGTAACCTAACCTAACCTACAAAAGTATTTATTTTTATTTTGAAAAATGGCTAATCACATATTTACCTTTTCAGCAAATTAATATCTGTAATAAATAATCCACCTGTACCAGTGAAAATTGAAATTAAATACCCTCGACTTCATATTGACCAGCAACTCACTTGGCAGAAGCATATTCAAATCAAACAAAGAAAATTAGCCCTCAAAGTCAAATAGATGTCTCGGCTTCTCAGGCATGAATCTAAACTATCATCAAACAAAAGCGTGTTAAAACCCATACGAGTCCTAAGAATTCCAACTATGCGGATGCCTAAAACTTACAAGATTAGAAATCATCCAAAGATATCTATTAAAAGTGGTGTGATTTTCAGTACATTCCTCATGATACATCAGCAATCAGACGCTTCACACTGATCTGAAAATAGGACTACCACTCATAAAGGATAAAATCCAGAGCATTTCAACAAAATACAGCCATCAAATAGTAGACCACAAAAATGAATTAATAGAGTAGTTGTATAACAATGGTCTTGATGAGAGAAGATGCTGCAGGACTTGACTTCAAGATTTGTTACATCCTTGAAACTAATGTTTTATAAGGAGATACATCAGTGGATGTTTTTTTATAAGACTAGCTCACTTATCTGATTTACTTAATAAAGTGTTATGTGTGTGTTAATGCTTAATGGATGTAGATTGTAAATTGGAAATTGTAATAAACAAATTTTGTAACCCTAATAGAAATACAAATATTTCTAAATGCAAATATTCAGATATTATGCTACACAAATATTTCTAATTACATGTTAATTTTCCAAACTCTTGACAACATCCACAATAGCTAAACTTGATGCCATTTTCTTTGCTTGTCTTTCTTATCACTTTGGTTACTTTTATTTCTGATAGCCCTGGGTAGTACATGTGGTTATTGTTTTGTTATTTTGGCCACCATTTCCCAACCATTATTGTAGTCTTCTGATCCTCAATACAAGTTCTTAGACTCACGTTTTCCTTTCATAAATCTTTATCCATTTATTCCAAAACAGTATTTCCTTTTTATTACATTTTCTCCATGGTCATCATTCCATTTGGATATTCATCTTCCTTTTTGGTTGCTTGTGGCTTCCATCCACTTATTTTCCTAATAAATGAGTTCTTTTTGGTTTTCATGGATGTTAAATGCATTAAACTTTCTAGTTGTCGACTCATTCACTGTTAAAAATAATATCATGTACTTGAAATTTTGTATTACATAGTGTTCAAATTCTATAAGCCATGGCAATACCCACAATCATATATGGCAGAAAAACTTGGGTTATAACAAAAGAACAAGAAAGTAGCATCCACACACAAGACATGAGGTTTCTGAGAATAGTCAAGAGGATGCGAGTGAAGAAATGTGTAACAAATGAAGCAATAGGAGAAGAGCTTCAAATATTCTGTCTGAACTGGTGAAGTTAAATCGAAAAGTGAAATGCAACCAACATCTGGAGAGGATGAAAGAACTGGATGAAGGCAAGTTCTTGCCTTTGCAGAAGGAAGGAGAAGCCTAGATATAGGCCTACGAAAGAAAGGCAGGGAGCATAACAGGGAAGGTACCTGCCACAGTGGAGTATGCAGTAAACTGAGATAATGATTCAGCTCGGTCGAGTTGAGGAGAGTTCTCAGTTTCAACTCGACCATTTGGCATTTGTATGTCTGTCTACCTATCAGTCTATCTGTCTATTTGAGGTGTGTCTCACGATAACTTTTGAAGTCATCTATTGATTTTCGTAAAATTTGCCATGCGAATACATACTTTTACCCTACAGAACCCTGTTGTTTTTAAGATGAATCCACCAAAAAAATAGTGGGACAGAAAGCAAAAATATGAGGGTGCGAACTTTGAAAAATCGCAAAAGTCCATGTAAGGTGTCAAAGTAAAGAGAATTATAACCAAAATTGTGTTTATTTTTAAAAATTACAAAATTTTGGGAAACCAGGGGTCAAAAAGTGGGCGAAAATTTTGATAAAACGCAAAAATTCATGTGACGTGTCAAATTAAGAGAAATTTTAAATAAAATCTGAACGTAATGTTATATTTTTCAAATTAAAAAAATTTTAGACACTAGGGACCAAAAAATGAGGCAAAAGCTTGATAAAATTGGAAATTCCAGGAGATATCAAATTAAAAAGCATTTTAACAGAAATATGAATATTGTATGGTTTTTGAAATTTCAAATTTTTGACCCCAGAACCCTAAAAAAGGGGTTCAAAAATTAAAAAAAATTTAATTCAGCTAGGTGTCAAACTAACTAAATGGAATTTTAACACAAATCCGATTGTTTGGTATTTAATTTTTTTGTATGATTCCTCTACAATTATTACATTACTAAACAAAAAATAGTTGGGTAACAGGGGGTTTCGTAATTTTTCTGATATCTGAAAATTATTTAATATCATAGTTTATCCAATAATAATTGAATGTACTTCATTCAAAATAGTGAGCGAGTTCTGCACCTCAGGGAGCGTACTAGTGAATAATTAGTATAACGTACTAAAATTACAACAAGAGTAATAAATTTGTATTATTTAAATATAAGCCTAATTATTGGAGTTACATTGAACGATATTTTTGCTCATCACCTCAATCATTTCCTGCGTTTCTCGAAATAAGGCATAATAATTTAACCCAGTGTCTGTTAATTATATCTGCAATCAATCATGCGTGTGTAAAGATATATATATATATGCAGCTTACACGGACTGTCTATAAATGAACACGAATCGGTCATACATCACTGGCGAAAGTTCAAATAACATTAAGCGCGACAGAATACTGGCAAAGCTTTCGCGAGTCGCTAACAGATGGTGTTGCCATGTAGTGGAACGAGATTGTTCGTTATAGAGAGTGCTAATTTAGTTTCTATCATTACCTAGGGTTACCATTTTTTTTAATCAGTTTAATTGAGAGCATTTCCTTTGGAAACAGAAGAAATTACCTCAAAAAACAGAACATCCTAATTTTTTGTACCTGTTACTGTTTTCCAAAAAAGTAAATTTTCTTTATCGTCAATTCATAACATTAATTCATAACAATGAACAATAATTTTTTGTTTGGAAAGCTATTACATTCATGTAAAAAGAAAAAATATAATATATTTACTTTTAATTAATGTATCAAAGAATATTTAATAGCTTTAAAATTAAAAATTATAATAATTAAAATGGTTGAAAATTCTAATTTATTTTATTTAACAGATTTGAAATTATTATAAACAAGTACCCGTTAACTCAAAAACCTTAGGTTCTTTATTTTAAGTGTTACTGTGTTATAAACATTGTTTATGCGTACACATTAAACGTTATGTTTTCCTCAACCATGGCTTTTATTTATTTCAGCAGTAAACTAAAAACCAAAAACCGTTGTCACCTAACCTTATAAATGAAAGCAACACGTATTTTCGCTTTGCATTAAGAAATAAGACAATTTACAATTAGCGCACTTCTTCTTTTCTACATCGTAATATATCGATACAATCGCATATTAAAAACATCGAAAATGTACTGAAGGAACGAATAAAGGTACAGTTCCGATACCGCTAAATGGGATTTGTTTATTTACTTGTTACTATGGTAATTAATTCTGGTCTCCATGGTTAAAAGGGCATAATTAAAAGTTCCTAAATTGTGCGAACTGGGCAGAATATCAAATTCCAAGTTAGACAGTGTTTTTCGCCTTGTGTCGAAGGTTAGCTGTGCAAAATTTGGTGGCAATCGGTGTAACGGTGTGGATTTGTATTCAGTACAAAGAAATCCTCAGACTTTGAGTGTTATATATATAGATAACGTTAATTGAAACATTCATTTAATAATGAAAATTGTATGTAAACTAATGTTTGATAGAAATGATTCCTATAATTAGTAATTTGGACATTAAGTAATTTTAACGCATTTAGTGTAAACGCATTTATTTCAAATCACCGCCTGTATGACCACGAACATTGTCATCTTTTTCGCCTTCTTCTTCATCTTCTTTTAATTTATATTTTGAACTACTGTCTAATCTCGACAACTCGAATTTTTTTCATTTCCCTTTACTTTCCCTACACAACTCTATGTTATTTTATTTTTATAATTCGAATATGTTTTAAATGAAATTTTTATAACTCGAATTTCTGTCACTTTCTGGCCTTACCACTAACTCCAAGTAATGTATATGCAGGCCTCTACAACTAGAAGTTCTATTAAAAAGCCTTTATAACTCGAAGTTTAACCGTGTAAATCTCTATAAGTGGAACGTGGCGTGTGTCTACAGTAGAAAAGATGACTCACTTTCTTGCTGATACATGAAACTCTCACCGACCCTCTTGACTTTAAATATTCATCGATTGACTAAACAGTAGCAGTTAGATTAACAAGTAAGTAAGAATCACAGTACCGGTACATGATTTTTTACAATTTCTGTTTTTAAGTGATTTTTAGTAAACAAATCATACACAGAAAATTGTAATATATAAATCTGAAACACAGTTATGTGTTTACTTGCATGTTCCGTAAGGAAATGGAAGTATGGTGATCGCGAAAAAATCGAGTTCGAGATAAGGGCTGATCCTGATTTTACTACCCTCAGAACATGAAGAAAAGTCATTTTCCGAAAAGTGTCTGTGCGTATGTCTGTTTGTGTGACTGTGTAGAATTTGTTCTATGGCAAACGATAACTGCCGCAAATTCAAACAGAATCAAATAATTTGTTGCATACTTGACTGAGTTGTAGAGGACGAAAGGCGTATTGATTTTTGTGAAGATCGGTTAAGGGGAAGGGGTAGTTTACCTACAACATTTTATGTTTTAACAAGAGTAAAGTACTTAATTTTGATAGATAAAGTATCATGAAAAGAAGGTCATAATAATCCACTGTAGAAAGGTAAATGAAATATTTATAAATGAATAGGGTAGTTGAAGGGGGAGGGGGTTATTTTCTATAAATGAAATTATAGTTGAAGAGGAGGGGATAATTTTTAAAATGTGTGCTTTGTTATCGCAACAAAGAAGTTGTTTGTTGTTAAAATTCCTTCCCGGGCTGTTTGCCCGTGGCCCAATGTTTTCTGCAAAACCAGACATTTCGGCAGTGCCATCGACTGCCATCACCAATGAAAATTCGAGGGCGCTAACGTGAGGTGGTGTACGTTAGCGACCACAGTACTGTGATTAAGGCTGAAGAAAGAAGTAGTTTCTATGGAAATATTTCATTTCGAAAATGATTTAAAATATAAACCTTAGAACATGGAAGTCATGTATGGTTCTCCATACCGATATTTTTAATTAGGTCTACCGATAACTTTAGTTTTTATTGTAAACTTTTGCTTTGATAACATCAGACTGTACTTTTATTCGGCATCTTATCAATGGGTACTGTAGTAACATTTTATTCATTATTACATACTCTGAAAATAAAATACATATATTTGTAAGAGGTGTTCAGTTTATGTTATCATAAAATTTCATATTCATGTTACATAATTTGTATTTAAGAACTAAAAGACATACTGTATGTTCAGTGCCGTACTTAGAAGAACACAGTTATTTGAGTGCCGTCAAACTAGTTGAGCAACAATACAGTATACAGTCGCGACACTATACAGTATATTACTTTACTGTACACAGTATACAGTATAGTCGGTGACACTATACGCGAACGTCTGAGTCTCGAATTGTAGCAATACTACACCTGATATCTGAAACATCAATATTCGATAACTCCAATGTTTCCCATTTCCCCTGAGAATCGAATTAACGAGGTTCTACTGTAGATGCTACTTTGTTCAATAAATCTTTTGTTGATTTAATTAAGTTACAAAAGTAAACACACTTCCGTTTGCAATTAAACTTAATATGTAAACATTCTGTGACAATAAACACATAATCTTCCCCGTTTAGGCGATTAAATATTATTAGTTTCGAGAAAACGCGATTATTATTGAATTGGAATTAAAAAAATGTGGCGTAACAATTTGTGTGAATATATATAATAGATGTTTACAAAATATTGGACAAACGATAATTCCGGATTTCCTTGGTCACAGGTCAAAGTACCGGTAGTCCGGTATGGTGGTAAAACCTGCCGTGTGGTGACTCGTCGGAGAGTCGCGAGAATGACATGACCACGGCGGGCGTTTCTGCTAACAAACCATGTAAAAACACCAAGAAAATATAAAGAACATATTGCAACAAACAAAGAAGTGCATTAGACAACTCAATTTCGTATTCTGAGATAGGACATGTTTGAAGATGCACTAAAGCAATGATATTCAGTATCATGGTGAATAGTAAAATGACGTCATATATTATAATACGGAGCGGACAACTGGGACATAAACAAAAGTATAAAAGGAAAATAGCAGCAGCGGAAATGTGCTGTTGGAGGCGGAGCTGTAGACTCTCAAAAGTGGACAAGACCATCAAAGATGAAAAACAAGGAGTTTGAAAATGAGAAATGGTGTGTTGTCTATATTGAAGAGAAAAATCGACATGGTATGAGCACGTATAAAGACCTGGAGATGAGAGATGGATAGGAAGAGTTACAAACAGGAATCCTTTGGGAAGAAGAAGAAGAGGTAAATTCGGAGATTCTTGAGGGATGAAGTGAATGAGGCAATGGGAAGACAAAATCTCACTGAAGCGGAATGGGAGAATAGAGACGATACGAGATTGTGGCTGAGAGGGGGGAGGCAGCGACAAATGTAAAAATCCTATCTACAAGCTTGTAGGTATCGTCACATCCATTGTTTCAGGTAATTGAAAGGAACAACTTGATTTGGTACGGCCACGTCCAGAGGATGGGTGATGAGATCCTTCCAAATAAGGTGATGCAGTGGGTCCCTCCCTGTCGTGAGAAACGGGTAAGACCGAGAAAATTCTGGAAAGAAGACTTATTAAGAGACATGGGTGCACGAGTCGATGTTAGGTATCGGACTACGTCGTAGGACGTTTTAAAACCGATTTACACACGCACGCGTGCATGTATGTCTCCACATATAAACGCCATCTTATAGTGCCTTGTGTATTGCATCTTATTCAACTTCATGTTTTGCGATTGCAGTTTATCCGTGAACAGTAACTTGTATGTGACCCCTGGTGTTCTATCCTTCCACTACACTTTCATCGACCTTCATAAGTTTCAAACTTACCCATTCCGCAAACTATACAGTCTGCATGTTCTGCAACTCCTCACAGTTCGCGTCGACCCTAGAAGTTCTCTCTTTGTGTCCTCGTTCAAGGTCCATGCTTCACAACCATAATACAGGACTGCTGACTCCACCTTTATCCTTCCAGTCCTTTGTTTAGTCTTTCGTGCTACATTCATAGCCACAATCTTATTCGTGCCTATTGCACTATCCATAAAGCAATTTAAGTTTCTTACCTTCTGTACTTGATGGGGTATAATATTAAATGCTATAATATCAAATAATCAAATATCATATAATCATAGTGACTGTACCGACGTTGTTGTATGGTTTTGAAAGTTGGGCTCTGGTGAAGAAACAATCTGAGTATCTGATTAGGAATCAGGTATCGGAGATGAGATTCTTCCTATTTGTTTAAGGCTGAACACGAAGAGATAGACTATACAGTGGAGATATTCGTAAAGAGTTGAACATTTTTAATATCCAAAACAAAGAGATTATTGTTGCAGAACACAAAGAGAGCTGGACTGCTCATCTAAATAGGATGCTAGATGGCAGGTTTGCTTAACGAAGTGGATGTATATTTCTTTTGGGACCGGAACAGGCGATCGCTTGTTCCCTGATGGGAGAAGAAGAAGAACATCAAATGGCTAGCAAAATGATTCACCTATAATCGTTACATTTAAATGCCTGACGCTTCTAACTGCATTTAACAGACAAGCTGCGCTCTCTTATTCCTAAAAATTACATTCACAAAGAGACTAGTTATGTGAATACTATATGCAAATTTATCTTTACTTACTAAATAGATAATTGCACGCAATATTATATAAACGTATTAATTGCATACATTCGAAACGTATTAATTGAATTTGCAATAGTTACAAAATCTAAAGTATAAGTGAAAACAAAGGTGCAACGAAAGTTATACAAGTGAATTTGAAGGAAGAGGACAGCGAAAGGAAGACCAAGGGAAAGATGAGCGGCGACGTGAGCAAAGGGTTAGAGGAACTGTACGGAGAAGGTAGAAAATACCCAGGAAGGAGTTACCAATAATGATGAAAGAATCGATGAATATGTGATCTCGAGATCAGTCCTCTTGAACATCTTAAGCGGTAGTGAAACAACTAACCACTGTACACGCTGAAATGAATGGTTAATAGCCTAAAGACAGCCAAGGTCTTTAATGAGCTGTAAGGCGTAACGATACTCAATTCACGGTATAAGTAAGTGTTTAGAACAGTGATGGGCAAACTTTTGTAGGAGAGGGCTAGAGGAAAAAGAAAACTATCTAGGCGGGCCAACAAAATTTATTAAAAAGAAATACATAGAAAAACTACTATTTATAAATTTCTTATTCAATCTTGACATACTGTTACAAAACTCAATTAATGATTGAAAGAGCATGAAGGAGTGTGCGATGAATGGAACTGTGACTGTGTTTCTAAAAGTGTCTCAAAATTTGGTTGTAACTGGGATGAGCTAAGAAGTGAAGCTAAGTGGTCATCTGTCAATTTGTTTCTGACACTACTTTTTCGAAGCTTCATGGTAGAAAACACTTGTTCACAGACATAGGATGATGCAAACATAGCAGTTATCTTCTGGGCATGAGATCTCAAATTTGGAAAACTTGATTTCGATAGCGACTTGTAAAACTCCACTTTTGGGACGTTAAGAAACAACTGCTTCAACTCATTGTTACACTGTAACTCAATTAGTTCAAACTGAAATTCTGTTCTCACTGTTTCACAGTCCAAATTAAATGGCATACTGAAAATATTTAAGTCTTGTTCAATTTTTTAAAGTCTTGAAACCTGCGTTCGAATTCATCATGGAGTCTTCTCACGCTTTCCTCGTAGCTTACAAGTTTGTCTTCCACCACTGGGACTATTGTTTTTAGCCTCGGGAAGTGGGACAGGTATCTTTTAGCTAGCTGTTTTTCAAATAGAACTAGTTGCATTTTAAACCCTATGAGATGACCTCAGATATCGTAAATAAATTGATTTCTTCCTTGCAGCTTAACATTCAACTTGTTCATATGACACAGAAGATCTGTGAAAAAAGCAAAGTCCGAAAGCCATGGAGTACTTTCCAAAATTTCACAGCCTTCAAACATCTGTTTTTCACGCATGAATGAAATAATTTCCTCTTTCAGCTCCCAAACTCGCTCGAAAACACGTCCTGCACTAAGCCACCTTACTTTGGTGTAGTAGAGTACATCAGTGTATTCAGACTGCATTGAATCAAGAAACTCTCGAAATTGTCTGTGAGTAAGCGCTCGAGATCGAATATTATTTACGACTTTAATAATGACATCAAGCACGTGTTTCATGAACCATTATTTATAAAAAAGTTATTAACAAATGAAATTTTTTTTCATAATTTTTTTCAGCTTTAGTTTTTTAGATAAAACAAATTAAATGGGGGCAAAAGAGGTCTTTTTTATTGCTAATTATTGTTGAATTTTTTCAAACTTTCATATTTTAAATTTTTTGAAAAATTTGCAAATTAACACTTTTTTTTGCAACGGCCATTAATTATTGGGATATAAACAGATTTTAATAAATAAGACCTTATTTTTTTATAAGACCTAGAACTACAATATATCAAAAAATTAGATTTTTTGAGCAAAGAAATCGGGGTAAAATGGACAATTTGTCATTTAAAAAAGTTTTGAATCGCAATTTTTTCAAAAAGTATGAGTGGTATCAAAGCGGGATAAAAGCCACTAAATAGAGCGTAAAAACATATTAAAAAAAACAAAAAAAATTTTCCATTTCGGACAAATAGAAAGCGAATTATTGTATTTTATTAACAATTTTTTTACTAAATAATTTAAAAATTTTATCTGATGGATCTGAAAAAATGTATCCATATTTTTCGTCAAAAAAGAATAACTTTTTACTCTTGATAATTTTTTCTAAAAATTCATCACTTTCATGTAAAAAAATTATAGAAAGTTTAATTTTGTAAACTTCCAATAATTGTTTCCACGAAAATTATGCATTTTAGAGAAACATTATTAAGAATAAGAATTTTTTTATTTTAACTAAAGAATACGTGTAAATTTTTTCAGATCGATTCGATAAAATTTTTAAATTATTTAACAATAAAATTGTTAATAACAAAAAATTGGTCAGGAATTCGAAAAAAAGTTTCAAGATTCGGCTTCACAATATGGAAGATAGGTATTTGGTTTGAAAATATTGTTTATTAATGTTAAAAAAATAATTTAAAAGTCCTTTTTATTATTTACTTCAAACATTTCATACATAAATTGAATCAATTACATTTTATACATAATTTGAATTACAAATTTACCACACAAATATTACATTGTACATTTCTTATTTCATCGGCATCAAAATCATACAATTCTTCGTTAATTTCAGAATTATTATCATCATCAGTATTAATAGATTCTTCAATTAAAGCATTAAAAAATGAATCGCTGCTACTGTCATCTATTCCAATATCATCATTCATATCGTCATGCTCAATATCGCCATGCTGAATCTCATTATACCCGTAATTTTCACAATAATTTGCACAATTTAAGGACATGATACTACAAGAAATACCGTAAAATTTACAAGTGCAACGTGTCATGTTGCATACGCCATCACATTCGCAAGAAAATGCTTCAAGTAAATTATTTGGAATAAGTGGTGCTCGAGTTTCAACAGGAAATATACCATTTACAGTGACTCTCCAACCCCATCTTTCCACTTCTCCAAGGTTGCACTTAGTGATATACACGCAAAATATGCTCGCGCGCAGCTTCGTAAGTCGGTGGTAAAGTCTCTAACTTACACGGGGTTAAGGCTTTTTTTTTTGCTTGTTTGAGGTTCGCTTTGTTCGGTTACACGTATTTCGTATAAAAATTAGATAGCTTAGTTCATTCAAAGTATAATTATTTTTTAATTTTGGTGCATAAGCTTTAAAAATTAATTGTATCCCAACATCGAGCAACTGACTTATGCTCGCATTTCTTTCATTAAAACTTTTAACACTTTCCAGTAATTCCTTATTAGAATTAAGCATTTTAATAAGTTTCGATTTCCCTTGACCATAAATTGCAGAAGTAGTATCGCATCCACTAAAAGCGTGTACAAAAGCTATAACATCCGTTAGTTCCTCAAAAGTATAGCTTTTTTGCGTAAAAATTGTTTTTCACGAGTTTTGCCTTTCTGCAAATTTTTTCCCGGCATTAAAACGTAAATCGCAGAATATGTTTTTGCTAATTGTGTAAGTAAGACTAATAAATCAACGTCTTCCCCTACTATTATGACAGGCTTATTACTTTTTATAGATTCATCAAGAGCTCTGCGTACAATCGTTAAATCAGCATCGCTCTCAGCTTGATCGGTCAGAATATTATTATTTGACAAAACTTTTCGTAAAATGTGTATAAATTGCGATTTACTACGTTTATTACTTACGAACTTGTATTGATTTATCGAGCATACAGTATTTTCTTATATATCACAAGATATTGCACTTCTCCTAAATCTCTCCGCATCCTTCATACTACTTTTATATCCATCGAATAATACAACACAGTTTGGATAATGGAAACTTAGGTAATCAACATATTGGTTGGCAATATCCCCGTAAGTTACAGGCTCATTCGCATTTTGGGTCCCGACGTATTTATGTAATAAAAACCCACCATCCACTATATGTAAGCTACCTTCTAAATTCGGAACATTGCTTGGTTTAAAGAAATCATAAAATTTTGATTTTTAATTTTTTCGCATTCCTTTCTCGTCAAATAAAGATAGCGGTTAAGGTGCAAGCTCGTGCTTTAAATAATCTTTTAAATCGTCTTCTGTATTTTTCTTAATGCACAATTTTTGAAATATTAACGTAGGATCAATAGAGACAATTTTTTCTCGAACTATTACTTTTGAATTAGAAGCTGCTAATGATTTAACCCTATTTGTTCGTACGAATTTATGTTCTATAACGTTTTTACCTATAATATTTTCGTAATAACTATAGCCAATGTCGAAAGCTTTATCGCAGTTAACTGAATCGTCGCCTCGTAATCCCGTGCTTAAAGAAACAACATAATAACGATTATCCTCGCAACTTTCAAACGGGGGATGTTCCACAAACCAATCAAATATTTTGTCGCTATCCACATTATCTCGTACTATTCGCGATTCACGTGAATCTACGTTCCTCATCTCATCAACGTGCTGCTCTGACAGATCATTAATAACGCCCGTAAACCGACGTGTACATACAATTATGTCGATCAATGCTAGCATCGCAAGGATAAATTTTGCCTTTAAACTGTCCGTAACGCCCCTACCTCGCGTAAGCCCTTCAGGTAACTTAAAAGTTCCCATGAGTGCTTGTTCTATTATCATATCAGTCCACATTCCCCCCCAAAACGCTTTTAGCCTACGTATTGTAAAATAACTCTGTGATACAAATTTTCGGAAACCCTCTTCGACGAATTTTTTTTTATTTTTATTGCATCGTCAAGGTATAAATGCGCGCTTTTCGCATACAGATTATGCCCACTGGCATGAAACAGAGGAACCATTGTTTTAACCGTTTGTAAGTGCAATTCCCAATTCCCAGATCGTTCGGATACAATGAAAAGTTTTAATAATAATAACATTTTAATGTACTGCACCCACAAGGCAGCCGTTCTACTGCGCTTGTTTATTTCTTCCATTTTAGCGTAAAATCTGTCGTGAAAATTTTTTAATTTTTCACACAATTCAGGAGACGATTCATAATAGTCATCGTTGTAAATGTTTGACAGTTTATTAAAAGCTTCGTGTTCGTCGTTAGAAATAGAGATTTCTCTTAATACCAAACGTATCAATGAAAAAAGTACCAAGGAATGAGCACGAACAGCACGACTATAATCACTGCCATCTAACATTTTTTTAGTTGAATTCACAGCATATACTTGTGAAAAAAGTCTTGCAAACTACTCCCTTCCATTATAAAGCCTATTGCTCCCAAAAAAGACATAACCAAATGGAATCCGCCCAATCGAACAAAAACATTTTTAAAATCATTGTAACCTTCGGACTTTAATTTTTCTACAATATCTTTTGCTTTGAAGTATAATGGTTGATCAAAAGTTATTATAGTAAAATTTTTCTCACATTTCTTGCTTTTTTTATGCCCTCATGCAATGCTGTGAAAATTGTATTGATGCTGGAGCATCGATGAATGGAAGAAATATTATTCTAGAAACGTGAAAAGATCTATTTTTTGTAACTGCTTCCATATGACCATTCCACCCAGGCGTATTTTTATCAACAAACAATTTACGTATGACCCACTTAAAGGAATCCATATCAATATTTTAAAATTTTTGTGGCACATTTACATCGGAATAATTTAAATTTGCTATTCCCTGATTAGGCGCATACGGATAATTAAGTAATTTTATTGATTTTATTTTAGCTATATCGGCAGCTGTCGGTAAGTTCTTAAGTCTCGGAATATAGTCGTCATTTGTAATTACAATTGATGGCGTTACACATGCAATCCCTCCCATAACGTGTAAAGTATAAAGTATTGCGGCCATCGAGGGTTAAAGTATTATGGTCAGCATTGTCGTAAGTAAACTGGATTAAACACTCATTAAAATTTTCTAATTCGTCAGTCTCGCATGAAGTGTGATGTACAATGCACGATTTTTCTAAGCGATCAATTTCAAAGTAATTTGCGCAAAAACCTATGGCATTCATAAAATCAATAATATCTCTTGAGGCGTTTTTCTTGTGAAGTACAACACCTACTCCAAGTAAAATACAAGATAAAAACTTCTAGGCCTGGCAGCATTTATAATAGCGTGTGACAATGCTTCTACAACTTTATCCCAATCTTCTTCCTTTTTTTTTCGAATGCTTAACAATTTTGTCAACAAATTTGTAGAAAGATTTTGGAATATCATCAAAAGAGTTTCTTAAAAAGTCATTACATGGTGGATAAGTCTCAATGTTATACTCTTTACTTTGTATATTCTCTAAACATATCTCGCTTGCAGCTTCGACAATTTTATCGCGCTTTTCTTGAGTTGTTGCATTTGACATAAGCGATAACTCTAACCAATGATCTTTCAGAATTTTGAGTCCGGTGTTACGATAGCACAAAATAGTATCGTTTTTACATTTATGAATAATAATATCCATTTCGTCTTTCAATAAGCGTATAATATCTCTGTTACTACTTTGACATTCGCCGTAATCTCGCAAAATTGTATTAACGGAAAATTGGCATTCATGCTTATTATTTTGCAAGTATTCAATTATAAAACGTACTACACCTTCAGCATTTTTCTTTCTACGCTTAGAAGGCGAGTTTACAATAGGAACAGGAATATAAAAGAAATTACCTCGACAAACTTTATGATAACGCGCATCGAGTTTTCTCAAATCATCTATACCATCGATTCTTAAACGAATCCTTTCGCCTACATCGTCTTTACGTTTGACACTAAAGTTATAAAGACTTTTTGTATTTTCGACCCCAGTTGCAAACTTTCTAATTGAAGTTCGATCGTTATAACGGATTTCTTTGTTCATAATTTCATCTGATGCCTCACCTGAGCAAAATAAGCATAATTTTGAAAAATTAAACGATTGTCTCTCAAAAGACCTTGTAGTTCGTATGGGAAGGACCAAGTTGCTTAGATCTTCACTTGATCCTGATGTTGATGGATAAGGTGACGAGTTTCTAGATGTGGAGGCTGATTTTTGAGGATTTGACATTTCCGATGAATGCCTATTAGCGAGAGATGATCGTGGATTTTTTTTCAACGAATGATTCCCAGGATTCCTTGGTTGTACACACAGAAAACTTCGTAAAACAATAAGTGTGAACGATGACATTATCGTTTCTAAATACTTTCCTCCGATGAATACGTAATGTTAAACTTTTGCTGCGTTCACAGAGATTGTTAATGGCTTTTTTCCCTAAGTTTCTAGTCTTCTCTTCTTCAATGGTTCGTTCACACAAGCCGCACTGCATGATGTAATATCTATAAACAAATTCTACTATTATAAACTTAAGGTGGCTCTCTCACTTTAAAAAAAAATTATATATGATAGGAAGTGTCACAATATTTATATTAAAGTAAAGAAAAGTTAGGGTAAACATTGAAATAAGAAATAAAAAAATTCTGGAAATTACAAAATTTAACACTGGTTCTTATGGAGACTAAGCAGTTTGTTATCAATCAAAATCGAGTTACAAATTCGTGCAGCATTAATTTGTTAAATCATTCAATATTAATTACTTTATTCAAATTACAAATTATTCATTTACAGTGAAATATAGTAATTATATGTCAGAAGTACAGATTCTAAATATATTTGAGAGAAACGATTTATTTGTCTTATTTTCAACCCACTATGAACGCATACACAAGCACATACCTTGTATGTTACAATTCCCACTTCACCGGATTCTAAAACGAAATGAAGATCTGCAACACACTATTTATAACGTACTGTATTTTTAAATTGTTCTTCACAAAAAAAGTATATCGTGCAAGCAAATACCTTATATTTATTAATGAACACTGAACACTTATACTGTTATAAGTATTAAGCTAAAATACGCTGAAAATAATATTAAACTATTTCATGTACGTCGTTCTCTGGAGACTAAATCTTCCAAACTAGAGATGTGTCGTTCAGGATTGAACGAATCTTTTTGATCGAATCATTTAGGTGATCGACTGATCGAATCGATCTTTTAAAAGAGGAGTCGGTCAATAAGACCGACACTGGAAACTAGCTGAGTTAGTTCACACAATCTCCTCTAGGTGCCTCTCGACAACTTTCAACTCAATCTCGATCTCGGTCTCGTCTCGGTCAGTAGGTGATTCGATCAGTTGACGATTCGATCTCGGTCTCTCGGTCATTTCAATCACTTACTGATTCGATCCGGATTCGATCAGTGATCGAGTTACCGCAGGAAGTTTCCAGTAGATGTCTCTGGCTTTCATTCAATCTCAACTCGGTCATTTCGATCAGTTAGCGAAGTTACCCTCATTTGCGGTTCGAAACATTGCGCGCTACGTTTTCTTTGTCTCGCTCTTTTGTGTTATCGCGTTAGTAGGAGTCAGAGGAGTAAATTGAATATTTTACTAGTGGACTGGTGACTTTTTTTAACAGTGGACTATTTTAATTAATTAATAAGTTACTTAACAGTTTTGTATTTTATTGTGACAGATCAAATCTGTATAAAAAATTGATTACTGTGAAGTTATCCTCCCCTTCACAAGACACTAATATTATTTTAATATAATAAACGTATAGCATGAGCCTTATATTGCAAGACGTTTATCTTCTTTAACGCCATCAGTTAAATGTCCCATATCCATCTCACTTTTTGAAAAACAATCCCTTTATCCCTTTCCTAAAAATATTTATCAAAATGTCCCACCATATGGGACAAATCCCACGGGCTGGCAACACTGGTCTCGTTCCCATCTCGGTCACTTACTGATTCGATCAGTGATCGAGATAACGCAAGCAGATTCCGCTAGATGCCTCTGGTTGTCATTCAACCTTGGCCAGTGATTCGATCTGTGACGTCAGTGATTCGATCAGTCGCCATGTTTGTCTCGTTCCCATCTCGGTCACTTACTGATTCGATCAGTGATCGAGATAACGCAAGCAGTCTCTGCTAGATGGCTCTGGCATTTCCGTCATTTCATTCAATTTCGAGTCGAACAGTCGCATGGCAAAATAAAAAGAGATACGTATTGTTTAAATAAAATAAACAGTTTTTCGTAATTGTGGATCTTTTTATTCATCTGTATTTATTAAATTAAAAAAAAAAACGGAACAGATGAATCTCGCTGTTTGTTTTCAATATCAAAATATATTTTGGGGGGTGTGTATAATCATTCAACTATTAGAAATTTATATAACTGAAATAATACAGTCCTGTTAGCGAATCTAATATGATCGAATTTATGTAGGTACTTTATTGATGTAAAGAGTACAAATAACTGAAGTTAAGTGAACTCGGTAAATAGTGATCGAATTGATCGAATCTTAAGGATCGAATCATTTCACTGATTGAGATGTACTGATCGAGTTCACTAAAGTGATCGAATTCGCCCATCTCTATATCCAAACTGACACAATTTTAGGCCTGCCTTCCCCCACACTATGGCCGGTCAACGCGCGAGGCAGAGAGGGGGTCTGTGAGCAACAGCTGCAGGAGCCGCCTGCACGGCGGAGGAATAAAATTTCTCCATTTATACATCACGAGAACTTTCATGTTTTTATGCACAAAAAAAATTCGTTTCGCCTGTAGTAACCGAAAACACTGATCTTTCCCACTGCCATAAGAAAATTTCCAAAAATTAAAAACTGGGCAAGTTATAGCCAAAAAACTTCTTTTATTAATACCTCGTATTTTATTAGTCCAAAATGAAAATTTGTTTTTCTTTTTTTTTTAGTTTTTTACGCTCTATTTAATGGCTTCTATCCCGCTTTGATAACACTCATACTTTTTGAAAAAATTGCGATTCAAAATTTTTTTAAATGACAAATTGTCTATTTTACCCCGATTTCTTTGCTCAAAAAATCTAATTATAAAAATAAAAATAAAATAAGGTCTTAAAAATAAGAATTAAGGTATTAATAAAAATAATAAGGTCTTATTTATTAAAATCTGTTTATATCCCAATAATTAATGGCCATTGCAAAAAAAAGTGTTAATTTGCAAATTTTTCAAAAAATTTAAAATTTGAAAGTTTGAAAAAATTCAACAATAATTAGCAATAAAAAAGACCTCTTTTGCCCCCATTTAATTTGCTTTATCTAAAAAACTAAAGCTGAAAAAAATTATGAAAAAAATTTTATTTGTTAATAACTTTTTTATAAATAATGGTATTTAAAATTTGTTTAAATCTATAGACGCGGATTTTATCTAGTTTTTATGTATAAAAAATCATGTTACTATCTTTAAAATCAAAAAAGTTATTTCCGAAAAACACGATTTTTGAAAAATTCCCCCCTCCTGCCCTTATCCGGGACTTTCAGACCTAACATTTTTGATATGTTATTACTTACACTATAACTAACAATATCCGAAACTTTCAGCCTGACCAAATTACTTGCCCTAAAACACTAATTTTTAGACCTCTAACGACTGGCCTATCACTACAAAAAAGCAAACAACAACTTATAAGAATACGCGATATTGAATTAAGAAAGGCTGTGTAAGAAGCCACTGACTCGGACTGACTGAGAGTATTACTCATCCACTGTGGCGTGATGTGCCGATACGATGGGCGAGGGGTAGGCGGCGGCTGGAGTGGTAACTACATTGTGACGTATCTGCCTTGCTCTCGTACTACTGTTGTGAATGCTCTGACGCCATTCCGTTACCATTTTTTGTGTTCATAATACAGACACAGAAAAAATACAATGTGATACGATAAAATGCATTTTGTTTTTGGTTGACAAAGCTGAACACTGTTCTCTCCTGGGAACATGGTAAATAATGTGTGTAGGTAAGTTGTCATTCAGAACTCTGTCACGGGCCGGATTACACCAGTCTGGGGGCCGTGCTTTGCCCATCACTGGTTTTGAACATAATATACATAACATGTAACTATTAGAACATAATGTGTACTCGCAAATGTGTGGTGGATTTTGCGAGTTAACAAGATATTCGCATGAGGAAGATCGTTATTCAGCCGTGTTCCGGTCTACAGGGGAAGATTTCTATGAAAAAACATTTCAAAAATCAGTAAACTGTTATTAAACAATTACTGCCTCATCAGGTAATAATACATACGAAATAGCAGAACAGGCTTCAAGCGCAGACATTATAGCTTGGACAGACCACGTGGTTGTCGACTTACCGATCATTGTGCGAGGAAAGTGACAATTTGTTTGGTTTATAAGAAATGACACTTTACAGAACAATTCAGAAAAGTACATTGTACAAACGTTATAAGTATTATTTCATACCAATGTGTAAAAAAAACGATAAACGATAATTTAGATAAAATAAACTAAGTATAACTAACGTTAAATAAACAGTATTAAAGAGGGAATTAATATAAATAATTAAAAAGAAATTTAATGTATATGCAATGATTATTATGTGACAAGCCACACCTCAAGTAGATACATTATAGTAATATGTGCGGACTAATGTTTGTGTTTAGTTGTATATGTAAATATGAGCACAGAGTGAGCTCCAGGATCGACGCCACAAAAGAAACGTTGTCACTTAAAATCAATCTAAAGATAAAAAAGTCAGTACAAAATTAATGGAAGGGTTGTTATATTTAAACTAGTTCTTAAGAAAAAACGAAATCTATTGTATTCGTACTTTGTGTGGAATAGGGGTAGTACGGCCGTCATCGGACAACGTGGCGGCGCGGCGGTGCAAGGGTTGTAACCACACCGTGTGATTTAAACGCTCGGCCAACCATTGTACAAATGCGTCCGTTCGACTGTAATTGAAATCTGACCATATCAGAACTCAGCGATCCCTACCCTTAGTGTATTCTCCTCTCAGATGGTTCACCAAATTTGGTTTATAACCTAAGTTTCTGACATCCTTTACTGAAACGTTTATTCAACAAATTACGAAAACGTAAACAAGTTGCATACTTTTATTTAAATTGGATTTATTTTAACCACAAGCATAATTAAATAAAATAATGATTAATGATTTTTAACGAGGAGTTGAGTTTGGGACGGCAACGTGAACGGTTGTCTGTGGGAGCGGATGATAAATAACTCGTTAGACGGCTCTTATCTCAGCAAACACAGATAATCAATTTGTGTTGGTTTATAGTGGTTTTGGTTTGATTTCGATATATTTAATGCAAAAAATATTTAATGTATAAATAATTTTTAACTATAATTATGTGTAATTTTTTTATATATATATTTAAAAAAAATAGTGCGGGAAAAATACAATTAAACAAGTGAACAGAGTAAGTAGTTAAAAAGAAGAGATAAAAAATCAAGGTAGGACTAGATTATAAGTTTAAATAATCCTGAATGCACTGAGAAAAACTGACTCTCTGAGGGGTTGACCTGGAGGAGGATTTTATCGCGGTGCCTTAAAAGATATTTAATATAGATTAGATAAATAAAAAAAAATTAAAAATTAAAAATAAATAAATAAAATAAATACAGGAACGTATAAATAAATTACACAAGAAAGTTGCCTAAAGGTTTAGATATTTAGTTTTAAGAAAAATACAGTTTAGTGGGAAAAAATGGATAGTGACGAGTACACACCAGAAGATACGAAAAGGAAAAAAGACGTGGAGAAGCTAGATGATGTATTTAGAAAAAGCAAAAAGACAAACAGAACACCCCAAAAGGAGAAACAGGACAAAGAAGATAAGATAGATATGCTAACAGAAATGATGAAGGAACTAATCAAAGACATAAAAGAAATAAAACAAGGTCAAAAGACATACCAACAGGAACTAAAAGAGCTTAAACAAGAAATGAAAAACTAAAGGAAGAAAATATGATGTTAAAGGAAAAGACGAAAAACGTAGAGGGACGAAAAACTAAGAAGACTAGAAAAAGAGCAAGTTAAAAATAATATAATAATTTCAGGATTAGAAATAATGGAGGAAGATGGAGCTGGATCAAAACATGGACTAGAACACTTTATAGAAAGAACAATAGGGGTAAAAGTACAGATCAAAGAAGCCAGAGAGATGGGAACAAAAATTTTCAAAGCGGAACTAGATAGTGCATATGAAAAAGAAATGGTAATGAAAAATAAAAACAAACTAAAACAACTACAAGATAGAATTTACATAAATAATGAAATGACTAAGGAAGAAAGGGAAGCCCAGAAAAATATAAAGCAAATAGCAGAAGAAGAGAGGAAAAAAGGAAAAAAATACAAAAGTAGGGTTTCAAAAGGTGACATTTGACGGAACAGAATGGAAATGGAACAGGGAGCAGGAAGAACTAATAGAAAACAAATTAAAAATAGTCAACCCAATAAACTGATAAAGCAAAATAAGGACGGTATAAAGACAACGACCAAGGCAAAGAATAAGGACATGAGAAAGGAGACAAAAAAGGAGAAGAAGAAAATAGAGATAAGAAAGGACACAAGAAATATAAATAAAGTAAATGATGGAGAAACAGAGAAAGGACGAAAGAGGGAAACTATGAACTGGGGCATATGGAATGTTAGAGGACTAAAGGGAAAAGAAGTAGAGCTAGTGAAGGAAATGAAAAAACTAAAACTATATATATTAGCAGTTACTGAAACCAAAAAGAAGGCTAGAGGTATGGAGCAAATCATAGAAGGATATAATATATTTTGGTCAGGAGTAAAATATACAGCAGTGGCACAAGCCGGCGTGGCAATAATAGTAAAGCCAGAATATATGAAAAAAATTGTAGAGACGAAAGAAGTAAACGATAGGATATTTACCTTAGTATTAATAATGGATAAACAAAAATATATAATAGTAATATATGCACCAAACGACAACGCATCAGCAGAGGAAAAAACAAAATTTTTTGAAGAGGTTCAAAAAGAAATAGATGCAGCAGAAAATAATAATATAATGGTCATGGGGAATCTAAATGGCAGAGTGGGAAATGATAACACGGGAATAGAAAATTGGCTGGGTAGAGAGGGGGAAAACATGAAAAATAATAATGGAAGAAGAATAATTGATTTGTGTATGGAAAATGATTTAGTTATCGGAAACACAAAATTTACACATAAGGACATACACAAATTTACGAGGGAAGAAAGAAATAGAAAAGAACGATCCATCATAGATTATTATATAATACATAGGGAAATATGGAAGTATGTAAAGGACATAAAGATTAAGAGAAGTGCAGAAATAGGGAGTGACCACTATCTAGTCAAAATGATATATAAAGTAATGCAAGAAGAAATAAAAGAAAAAATTAAAGTGTATAAACTTGAAGAACGCGTAACAAGGGAAAATTATCATAACAAACTAGAAAAATTCCAGAAGGAAACAGTATACCAAAATTTGGATGAAAGATGGGAGAATTATAAATCAAGCCTCAAAGAAGCAGCGAAAGTTAGTTGTGGGGTAGCAAAAATAGGAAATGGGGCTACAAAGAGGACAGCATGGTGGACAAAAGAGATAGTAAAGGGAAAGAAAAAAGCGTGGAAAATGTATCTTGAACAATAAGACACAAGATAACTATGACAAATATAAGACAGAAAGAATAAAAGTTAAAAACCAAATAAAAACGAGCAAGGAAAAACATGGACAGACTTCGGGAATAAACTTACAGAAACATATAATGAAAACCAGAAATTATTCTACAACACATTGAAACAAATGAGAAAACCCAAAACGAATATGCTACAAAATTTAAAGGACAAAAATGGAAATATCCTAATGGAAGAGACAAGTATTATGGAAAGACGGAGAGAATATTTTTAAGATTTATTAGAGGAAAACGAAGATAACGTTGAAGAGGAAGAATAAGAAAAAAGAGAAGATACTGAAAACATGGAGCAAGAAGAGAATCAATTACAAGAAGAGGAAACAACAAGAGAAGAATTCAGTGAGGCAATGGAGAAAATGAAATTAGGGAAGGCACCAGGTCATGATGAAATAACATCAGAAATGATTAAATACGCAAACATGGAAAGAAAGGGGGAACTCCTAAACATTTTTAACCAACCATTGAAAGAAACGAAGGTCCCACTTGACTGGCAAATAGGAATTATCGTGCCTATATACAAAAAGGGAGACAGTAAAGAATGTTCTAATTATAGAGGCATTACTTTAGGAAGCACGGTAGGAAAACTGTACGGGAGGATTCTAGAAAGCAGGTTAAGGAAAAAAATAGAGCACACCTTGGAAGAAAGCCAAAAAAAAGAGAGGAACAGTGGACCAAATCTTCATAGTAAGACAGTTATGTGAGAAAGCTGCCAAAGTGGGAAGACAAATACATGCATGTTTCGTGGACATGGAGAAGGCGTTTGATAAAATACGAAGGAAGGACGTATGGAACATATTGAGAGGAAGGGAGTAGAACAACAGCTTATTAAGGGCATAAAAAGCCTATACGAAAACACCGTCAATTACGTAAGAGTAAGAAACGAGTCAAAAACGTTCACCAGCAAAATAGGTTTAAGGCAGGGGTGTATTTTAAGTCCCCTGCTATTCAACCTGGTGTTGGATGATGTTGTCAGAAATGTAAAGAAAGTATGAGTAAATATGGAATAGGATACTGGTATATGAAGATAATAACAATAACAGAATTATGCTACGCAGACGATTTAATAATTATAGGAGAAACAGAAAAACAGTTACAGAATAACATAAAGGTATTTAATGAAGAACTTAGAAAGAAAAACATGAAGATTAATATACAGAAGACTAAAACTATGGTAATAAGAAATTCAGAAGAGAAACACAGTATAGAACTTGATGGAAAATATTTAGAACAAGTAAAAAGTTATAAATATCTGGGAGTAGTGATTAACAGCAAAGGGAATTTAGAGGAAGAAATAAATGAAAGAGTAGCGAAAACAGGAAGATTATTCAATAGTATTAAATAAAGTTTCCTGGGTAAAAAAGAAATACCCACTAGGATAAAAGCAGAAATAGACAGAAAAATCATGAAGCCAGTATTAACTTACGGAAGCGAAACATGGACAACAAATGAGAGAATAAAAAGCAAGCTAACTAGTATTGAATTGAGGTTTCTTCGAAAAATAGAAGGGAAGACAAAAAAAAAGATAGAATTCAAAATGAAATATTTAGGAAAAAGTTAGATATTGTTCCTGTAGCAATAACAGTACAACAAGCACAACTTAGATGGCTGGGACATGTAATGAGGATGGGGGAGGAAGACTGGTAAAGCAAGTGTTTGAATCCAGAGAAACAGGTAAAAGAAAGAGAGGACGACCGAGAAAGCTCTGGAGGGGTGAAGCCCGCACAGCTGCAGAAAGAAGAGGAGTAAAATGGGAGAAAATAAAGGAGCTCGTAGGAGATAGAAAGAAATGGAGGGATATGTGGAAAAAGACGGCCTCAGAGGACTCAACTCCAACATAGCTTTACACCGAAAGGTAGAAAAGCTAAGGATTAAGTAAGTAAGTAAGTAAGATTTTTAACGATCGTTATCTATGGCTACTCTAAATGAGGTAAAAATATTTTTTTTTTTGCATATGACGACACGTAATTTTTAAATCACCCTGTCGTACAGGTCAGGGTTTGCTAACTATTTCTAATCGTATTAAGTTGTGTAGAGGCTCCATGTTTAATAGACCTTGCAACTTTTGATGTAATCACTAAAAGACAAGACGCGTTTCCAGCTCATAGACGAGATGGACCTGTACTTTAGATGGAGATCTGGTTTGGAAACCTTCCACACTTCCGCGGACGGCCAAACTTCGTTAGCGACTCAAGGCCAAAAACTGAACTAATTTTATAAAGTGATTTTCTTTTTTTAGTTATTTTAGAAAATAAATAGAAAATGGATTCGTGATAAATAAAATTCTAAACAATTAAAATAGATCTTGTTTTCTTACTTTTTTATTTTTACAAATAATTCTAAATGTACAGATTACAAACAAATTATAATACAATTATTCGAAAAACTAAACTTACCAAATAAGCTAAGAGTAAATGTAAACGAAACAATTGTCTAAGCAAGACAAAATTATACAGTAGAAACATTCACGCCCTGAAATCACGATAACTCACGATCGAATTATTCGATTTACACCAAATTTGGACCTGGACCATTTAGTGCAGGTGTATAAAGGACGATCTGAGAGACGTAAACAAAATAAGGAAAATCTAAGAAAAGTTAGAAAAATACGGAAAATCATGTATATGTTGATCAAACTGCATTACATTACATTCCCGCGCTCACACCCGCACACACACGCGCTCCTTCCCCCCACACACGGTTAGAATAGTTATATCCAAGCAACTAAGTTATTTTTTATAAAGTAATACTGGTATGTATTTATTTACTGCTTCCCTCGAAGTAATCCTGCAATGCAAAATTAAAAAAAGTAAAAGATAGTTTTCAAGTTTTAGTAATCTATGTCTTTTTTAATGTCTATTATTTTTTTTGAATAAAGTACACTTATTGTTACATTAATTTCTACATTACATAATTATCCTATTATAAGAGAAATTACAAAAATACAGATTTCTACTATTTTTTTTTAGTAACATAACAATTGTAAAGTCCATACTTATGCAATAAACACTAAACATTCAAAACATTCGGATGTAGATTACAGTTCCTTTTAATCTGAGACCCTGCTGGATTTTCACAATTTTGTTTTAAAATTTTTGATCTCATTTTTTGGTCCCGAGGTCCAAAAATCTTGAAATTTCCAAAACTTAGCATTATGTTCAGATGTCAGTAAAAATTCTCTTTGCTTTGATACCTCATACGAATTTTTGCGATGTTATCACACTTTTCATCAAGTATTAGGCCTTGCATTTAAAAATTTTGAAATTAAAAAAAATGAACACTATTCAGATTGTGGTTAAAATCCGCGTTAATTTGATACACCACTTGAGCGATTTTTTCACAATTTTAACCCCTGACATTTTGGCCTCCCACTCCTCTATCCTCTATTTTTGGGAGGACCAACCTAAAAAACAATAGGCTTCTGAAAAGTAAAGGGTAAAAGTGTGGACATGTGTGTCAATTTTAAAAAAAGTGGTTGGTGCGTTCAAAAGTTACTGTGAGACATACGCCAAATAAACAGATAGTCAGACGGACAAATGCCAAACGGTTCAGTTAAAACTGAGAACTCGCTTCGCTCGTTCACTTATTTAAATGTCATATATCTGGAAAACCTTTCATAAGTGATGTAATCGAGTAATCGATTTTCTAGAAAAATCGTATGTTATTCAGTAACGTGCGCGCGCGTATAACATATTATTGTAAAGGTGAGAGCTACATAATGGAAATGATATAACATATTTTATCATACGTAATAATATAGGAGAGTGCTACCATCCCTCTACTACAGACGTTTGACAAATTTACGTCGGTGCAGATTTATATCCTGAAATTAGAACGTGGCTGAATGGATTCGTTTTTTTTCGTATCGGCCATCTAAGGACCACATGTCAATTTCAGTTCTTTATTCTTTGTTCTTTTCTTTTTCTCCAATACTCTTTCATCTTTTCACTGTGTTTCTTCTTCATGTCTTCAGGCCACTCTGAACCTGCGTTTTTCTCTCTCCTACCCTGGACTCCTTCCATTTTTAACACTTTTGCCCGAAAAACTTCTCTTTCAGTTGCTTCGTCTGCGTTTATATATTATTTTTCTCTAAATCCTTTTGGACTTTTTTAATGCAACTTGATGTTGACTTCTTCCCCCACAGATATTTGAAGATCTGCTTTGTTAAACTATTGTCCTCCATTCCATATAAATGTTCAAAAAAATAATAGTCTTTTTTCTCATTGTTTCTGTTATATTTTCTATACTCTGATATATTTCATCATTACTTCTTAATTTCCAACCTTCTGAAGTTTTTCGTGGGCCTAATATTTTCTAATAATTCGTCTTTCCAATATTTCTAGTTTGTCTAAATTAAAATTCAATGCTAGACATTCACTTGCATATAGGCATTCTGGCCTCACTATTGTACTGTAATGCCTTATTTTCGTATTTTTAGATACGCACTTTTTATTGTAAAT
Organism: Magicicada septendecula; assembly: GCA_034769895.1. Lineage (NCBI taxonomy): Eukaryota > Metazoa > Arthropoda > Insecta > Hemiptera > Cicadidae > Magicicada > Magicicada septendecula. The sequence continues at coordinate 117,748,408 of CM068367.1, read as the reverse complement.
ATCTTTAGTTATACCATATGCTCTTTCCATTTTATGAATCCTTTTTTCTAGACCAGATTTTTCTTTATTTCATTTATTAATTCCTATGACTTGTTTACCTCTCACGGATATAGGCCAGTCGTTTTAATTTAAAGATACTTTTTATTGTTATCGTTGCTTTAAATGTGAAGAAAATAGAGTTACGTAAACTTATGTTTTATAAACATGTTACATTCTATGAACGTATTAGTACATATTGGTTGAGTGCACTTGCGTTTATAGCAGAGCATATTTTAAGCAATAAACTAGATGGCACTAGTGCCGCCTACTGGCAGGTATTAGTGCCGGTGCTGAAAAGTAAGAAAAAAGGGGAGAAATCAGCAAATCACGAAGGTGCGTTTGCATTTGCGAATATTAGCTTTCAGCATTATCTTTATAGTGTGCGAATTGTGGCAATGTTCTTACAAGCTAAAGAACGAAGGCAAAGACTTCCTGATGAAGAACTATACAAACATCATGATTACGTAAAGAAAGACTCCATTTTTTTAAGTTTGTACCTTTGATGTGAATTAAGGAAATATTTTGTTACTAGCATACTTTTCCTTTTTCTTTCTTAACTAACTTATTTAGTTGTAAAACAATTTAATATGAAATGTTTATGTATTTTCATTCAAAAAAAAAACTTAAAATTAAACAAACTTACCAAACTCAAACTTGGCAAATTAAAATATGCCAAACTCAGTCTGTACATATATATATATATATATATATATATATATATATATATATATATATTGTAAGGTTCCGTGAGAACTATCTTTCGCCCTTTACAGTATAATAATTACGTTAGTTTAGCACTAAGTTGTTAGCGTCATTTGTAACGTACCGCAAGTTTTTTCGGACTTCTAAGTTCTCTCAGTGTTACGTCTTTTTGATACTCTGATAATGTTACTTTTATTTTTGGTGTGTAATTCTTTAGTAATGAAAAATAAACCACGTTATCCTTTATTGTGTATTATACCTTCTTACAGGTATTACCATTCAGTTGTTTGTAAAAGGGTAGGAGAGAGAGAGAAAGAGAGAGCGCGAGAGTTCCTCTCTTTGAGTACTATTTGATCGTTTGATTTTTACGCGCGTTGCATCAGCTGTTTTCAATTTGATAACCAATTACAGGTTATGTTGTGCGTCGTACTTCATAGGCTATGCTGTCGGAGCTAACTTTCTTACTCTTCTCTGCTATTTACCTGTTTCCTGTAACAAATCTGCTATCTACAAGAAATAATACAAAGTCAATTCCCTAAAAGAAAGGTATTTATTGATTGAATTTGGTTTATTTTCTGGAAATTATTACCTCCAGTTCATCGGTTTACAAATCGATTATTTTTCGAAATCACAACATTTTTCGATATAAGTTTTTTATATAACACAACAGATGTATTCAATTACAGTTATTAGTAAAATTAATTAATTATGTATCTCAGAGTTATTTGGGGATTCTTTGAACTATAAGAAAGTCAGAAATGCTTAGTTAATAGTATCATACTTTACAATAATTAATAATTTTTTCTTAAAGTCTGATTCAATAAGTTCGTTTTTTAAACGCCAGAGCGCAGATTACGTATTCACACAGAAAGCAAGAAAAGAAATATGGCTGCTGTAGATTTCTAATGAACCCACGTATTTACTGTTTTGGTTAAATAAAGAAAGTTTAAAATGTTCACACTAAGTTTTCTTATAAATTGAATGATGTTGTACTTTTTCTAGTGTTCGTTACTTGTTGGTGATGTGTAATTTTTAGTTTATTAAGGTAGGCGTTCTCACCAATGTAGTGATAGTTCAAAATTTTCAATCAATCTG